>VMDO01010061.1:5450-73721 GCA_007922755.1 Pedetes capensis
CTGCCAAAAGAACCAACAGATCTGTCCTAGAAGAAGTGCAACCAGAGTGCTCCTTGGAAGCAAAAATGGCCAAACTGCGTCTTACATATTTCGGACATGTAGTCAGGAGAGAACAATCCCTGGAGAAGGACATCATGTTTGGAAGAGTGGCAGGTCAACGGAAAAGAGGAAAACCCTCCACCAGATGGATTGACACAGTATCTGCAACAATGGGCTTAAACATAAATAAGATGGTTTGCCTGGCACAGAATCGGCAAGTGTTTCGATCTGCTGTACATAGGGTCACTATGAGTCGGACTCGACTCGATGGCACCTAACAACAACAACAATAATATTCAATTAGTTTAGGTATATTCTACTCATCAGACAGAAGCCACTAAGTCCAGTCTATATACTCATGGAGATGGGATTACACCATGTTGTAACTAACAAGAGGTGGAGATCATTCAGCCATTTTAGGGACTACCTATCAAGCACACTTAGCATGAGGAGGAGGAAGAGGAGGAAGTGTTTGCAGAGGTTAGCAGAGAATAAAAGGTTGGAGCCGTGTCAGAAGCTACCTACTGCCCTGCATCTATGGCCTGTCCACTCTAAATCCATATCTGACCTTTTCTGTCTTCTTTATTCCTATGCACTATATTCTTATCATATATTTACCATTGGGTGCTGTTTTCACTAAATACTTGACATTAATCATTTGCTTGACTGCTGAATTTTCTGTTCTGCTAAATAGCAATAAATGACATTTACATACTGGTATCTATATAGATTTTCCTATAAGGAACTGAGTTTCAGGAAGCAGTATTACCAAAAGAAAGCAAGGGACAGAAAAGTAGAAGAATCCAGACAATGCGGAATTGTAGCAATTGAGTAGTTTCAAGCATTCAGTTGTTAAGTATGAGCACCTTATGTTTTCTACTTAAACTAGACTCACCGAATCAGTCACTGTTGACCTAGTGTATGATTTGCAAAATAGGGAGTTTTATCATTCAGTTTATAAGTAAATTAATAATTTAATGTAGGTGATGCTTGATTAATGTAACAGAGAGGTATGAGAGTTATAAATTTTAGGTAGGAAAATATCAAATTTATTTTGAATATAACCATAGAAACTGAATTAATATCAGGTCTTTTTGCTTATTAAGGTCAGGTTTGACAGTGGTTGCCATGGTTGTGTTTGATGGCTTTCACTGACTGCATAACAATTAGACATGTTTTCCTGAAAACTGATTTTCTGGGCAACAAGGGACCGACGGGAATTCAGGTCCAGCCATTCTCTATACTTTGAGCTGACAGTCATAGCAACCTACAAAATCAAGCAGCAGAAAATGCTTATTTATGTCAAATATGGATTTCCCAACAAATCGCTTATGAAAACACCTTTCATGTGGATAATTACTAGAGGTAAAAAGTAGACTGAGTCTCAGTAATTACAGCCTGGTATTGCTTTAATCACCAGTAGTTCATCTCTAGGAAACCTAACATGTTCAAAGCAGATTAGGGCAAGAATTGTGGCTTCAATGAGGAGAGAAATGAGGAAAAAGAGAAGATAGTTATTTTATCCTGTTTATGTCCTTCACCCACTACCACCCCACACCCACCCCACACTGTATTACATTCCTTGTTGTTGTTGTTAGGTGCCATAGAGTCGGTATCCAACTCATAGCTACCCTCTGTGCAACAGGGGAAACACTATTGTCAGTGCTTCTCTGCTGTTCATGGGGTTTTCAATGGCAGATTTATTTTTGGGAGAGGGTTGCCAGGTGCTTCTCCCAAGCCTACAGCTTCTGGTGTTCCCAGGCAGTCTCCCATCCAGGTACTAACCAGGCCTGACCCTGCTTAGCTTCTGAGATCTGAAGGGATCGGATGCCACAGGGCTACAGCTGCAGGCGTATTGCATTTAGGTGTCTTTATTTACATAAAGGTTTTTAAGTGACAGTTGTTGAACAGTGAGCTTGTATTCCAGGAGTTCTCACTCATAGATTTGGATCACATACAGATGAAAAATAGCCCATATGGCTTTTGAGAAAAATGAATGGTTGTAAGCCTTGAAAAATTCTAGTGCAAAGGTTGACATGTTAAAAGGTTAATTAAAATTTGACTCTGCAAGATGGATACTTTTATTTATAGAACCTTTGGCTGATTTTCAGCAGCCATGCTTTCCTATAATTAAAATAATATGAACAGCTAATAGCAATCAGCTTAAAGAACTGAATATTTTAAAGAAAGAGATGATTCATAGTCTTTTAAATAATCATTTTGCAGTAGGTGTCTCTACTAAAGAGCATATAAAACATTTGTAGTCAGCCATTCTCTGGTTCACATATCAAGAAATATTAAGTTGGCAAAAAATGAGAAGCAAATTATTTAATGCTGTCTAAAATAAGTCATTGATATTATCATGTAAATTTGATATTTCCCTATAGGTTCTAGAATCATTCTCTAACATGGCATAATCCATAAACTCTGAGAAAGCAGACCATCAGGAGCACTGTAAAAACATTGGAAACTTCCTTATGCATTCACAGACTTAACAAACAGAGGCAAATAATGACATGCAAGAGACGCAAAATTTACCATGAAAACATTATGTACACATTCAGAAATAGATAACAGGAATCATTTCTTCATTATAACTTCTGTAGGATTAAGCATCTTAAATCATTGAGAATGACTAAAAAACTTGCTTAAAGTCTGAAATGGAAAGAGGAAACGCATAAAAATAGCTATGTATTAGAGAAGTAAGAGGTTAGGATAAAAAAACATGAAAAAGTAAAAGAGGAGAAAAGAAAGAAGAAAAGAAAGAAGAGAAGAAGGATAAGGAGGAGGAAAGGAAAAGAACTAGTCAAAATGTACACTTCCTAGCTAAGTGTATAACACCCACTCCCCTTCAGTAGAAACAACCAATCTATACCCCATCTGCACCCCGAAATTTCTCTTTCCATCTTATTTCTCAATAATAAAATATCTTAGAATCAATAGTACATTTCCTCAACTTCTATGAAGCTAAAAAATGAACATAGCTTGGTTCTGGTCAATGAAAAGGAAATGGAGGTGGTGTATACATCTCCTGGGAAATGTCCATCCTCTTCTCATTCTTTTCTGCAGATATATGGGCTCCAGTCAGAGCAGTCTCCAGAGATAGTGAATTTAAGAATATAATGCTCGCACAGCTAAGCAATCATATGAAAAGAGCCTGAGTCTCCAATATCAACATCTGGGAAGGTCAAATCAGTCCTGGATTTCTCTCCCTAGACATGTACTTTCAGAGAGAAATCAATCTCTATACTTCGTTTTGTTGTCACTTGGGGCTGCACCAAATCCTAATTTATACATACTCTAAGATATGGATTAACTCTGAATAAACAAATCAGACAACATCTTCACATCTTAAAATACATTTTTAGAATGTACAAGCCCAAACACACAGTCTCCATGTAAAGACACAGGTGCACAACATCTATTATTCTCCAACTTTGATGTGTGTCAAAATCATCTGGAGGGCTTGTTAAAACATAGATTGCTGGATTCTGCTGGCAAAAATCTGATTCAGTAGGTCAGAGTGGGGCTGAGAATTTCCCTTTCTAAAAATTTCCCAAGTAATGTTGATGGCATCTAACTACAGAACACACAATGTATCCCTGCTTCAAAATACATCTCCACTTCTAACGTGCGTATATTCTATAAATCTCACAGGTAGATAGTACTATTTCTTACCCTATAGTCAGAATATTTTAATTTGTTAAGCTCATGTAAGGTTACTGTAAACATCTTGGAATGTTTACCATTCACCTAACTCCACACCTTCATTATTTTAAAATGATTGTAGTTTATAAAAATAATGAAAGGAATATGATATAATAATAATTTTGTTTACTAATTTCTATAACAGATTTATCTCAAACTACACTTCAACCAACAGATCTGCCCCAGAAGAAGTGCAATCGGAGTGCTCCTTGGAAGCAAGGATGATCAGACTGCATCTTACATATTTCAGACATGTAGTCAGGAGAGATTAATCCCTGGAGAAGGACATCATGTTTGGGAGAGTGGCAGGTCAACACAAAAGAGGAAAACCCTCCACCAGATGGATTGACACAGTGTCTGCAACAATGGGCTTAAACATAAATAAGATGGTTTGCCTGGCACAGAATCGGCAAGTGTTTCGATCTGCTGTACATAGGGTCACTATGAGTCGGACTCGACTTGACTAACAAAAACAACAACACTTCAAATACCAGGTAAACTCCAAATAATTAAACTTACAAAAATTATAGTGTTGCGGGGACCAGAGGTATGTGATTATTTGAATATTTGTTGCAGAAGCACTCGTTAACAATGAAAATTCTGTGCTCCATCCCATATCCTCTGAATCACAGTACTTGAAGGTCTGATCTAGAAATCTTTTATTTAACCAGTTCCCTAGAAGACTATTCAAACCCCAAATGTTTGCTAAACATTGACTTTGTTGTGGAGGTATTATCAGAGACACTGGTTCAGAATCAAGGAGGATATTTTCCAGGATGTTGTTAGGTGCTGTTGAGTTGGGTCCAACTCATAGCAACCCTATATACAACAAAACAAAACACTCCCTGATTCTGTGCCAGGCACACAATATTTTTGTTGTTATTGTTTAAGCCCACTGCTGCAGTCACTGTGTAAATCCATCTAGTTAAAGTTCCTCCTGTTTTTCATAGACCTGCCACTCTCCCCAACATTATGAACTTCTCCAGGGTTGGTCCCCGCTGACAACATGACCAAAATATGTAAGATGCAGTCTAGCCATTCTTGCTTCCAAGGAGTACTCTGGTTGTACTTCTAGGATATATCTCTTGGTTCTTTTGGCATTCCATGGTATATTCAATATTCTTCTCAGCACCATAATTCAAAAGCATCAATTCTTTTCCTGTTTCCCTTTCTCAGTGTCCAGCTCTCACAACCTCATGATGTAACTGAAAATATCATGGCATGGGTCAGGCGCACCTTTGTCTTCAATGTGACATCTTTACTTTTCAACACTTTTAAAGAAGTCTTTCAAAACAGCTTTTCTCAAGGCAATGTGCATTTGGACTTCTTGGATGCTGCTTCTGTGGGTATTGGTTGTAGAATCGAGCAAACCTTGAACAACCTCAATCTTTTCTCCATTTATCATGAAGTTGCTTACTCACCCAGTTGTAAAAATTATTGTTTTGTTGATACTGAAGGTGCAAACCACACTGAAAGCTGTGTTCTTTGATCTTTATCAGTAAATGATTCAAATCCTCTTCAGTTTTACCAAGGAGAGTCTGTCATCTGCATAACACAGGCTATTAATGAGTCTTCCTTCCATCCTGTTCTCACATTCTTCTTCATCAAATCCAGCTTCTCAGATTATTTGCTCAGCATAGAGACTGAAGAGGTATGGTGAAAGGAAAGGATACAGCCCTGACTCACACCTTTCTTGACTTTAATACAGGCAATGTTCCCTTGTTCTGTTTGAACGACTGCCTCCTGGTCCATGTACAAAATCCTCATGAGTACAACTAAGTGCTCTGTTATTCCCACTCTTCGCAATGTCAGCCATAATTTACTATGATCCACACAGTCAAATGCCTTTGCAGAGTCAATAAAACATAGATAAACATCTTTTTGGTATTCTCTGCTTTCAGTTAATATCTATCTGACATCAGCAATGATGCCTCTAGTTCAACTCCCTCTCCTGAATCCAGCTTGATTTCCAGGCAGTTCCCTATCTATATACTGCTTCTTGTGAATGATCTTTAGCAAAATTTTACTTTCATGTGATTTTAATGATATGATTCTAGAGTTTCCACATTCAGTTGTATCCTCTTTCTTGGAAATAGGTGCAAATATGGATTTATTCCAGTCAGTTGGCCAGGTAGATGTTTTGCAAATCCCTTTGCATAAGTAAGTGAGCACGTCCAGTGGTGCTGCAAATCCCTTGGTATAAGTAAGTGAGCACCTGCAGTACTGCATCTTTTTTGGTATTCTATCAATTCCTGGAGCCCTGTGTTTTGCCAGTGACTTCAAGGTAGCTTCCACTTCATCCTTCAGTACCATTGCTTTCTGATCATAAGCAACCTCTTGACATGATTGATCATCTACCAATTCTTTTGTAGTATAATATCTCTGTGTATTCCTTCCATCTTCTTTTGATGTTTCCTGCATTGTTTAATATTTTCCCTGTTGAACCCTTCACTATTGCCACTTCAGGCTTCAATTTTTTCTTTAATTCCTTAAGCTTGAGGAAAACAGAATGTGTTCTTCCCTTTTGGTTTTCTGTTTCCAGCTCTTTGCTCATGCCAATATAATATTTGATTTTGTTTTCTCAAGCTGCCATTTGAAATCTTCTGTTTACTTCTTTAACTTCATCCTATTTTCTTTTTACTTTAGCTATCTCATATTCTATTCAAGGGCAAGTTTCAGAGTCTTTTTGACATGTAATTTGGTCTTTTCATTTTTCCTGTTTTTTAAATAACCTTTTGCTTGCCTCATGAATGTTGTCTTTGATGTCATGCCACAATTCACCTAGTGTTTGATAATTATTTTCTAAAGCATCAAACCCATTTGTGAGGTAGTCTGTGAACTCAGGTTTGATATACTCAAGGTCATCTCTTGGTTCTCATACACTTGTTCTTATTTTCTTCAGTTCCAGTTTGAACCTGCATATGAGGAGTTGATGGTCTGATCCACAATTAGCACCTGGGCTTGTTCTGACTTTTGATATGAGTTTTTCCATCATCTCTTTTCACAAATGTAGTCAATTTAGTTCCTGTATGTTCCATCTGGTGAATTCCATGTTTATAGTTGCCATTTATGTTGGTGAAAAAATGTACTTGCAATGAAAAGGTCATTGGTCTTACAAAATTCTATCATGTGATCTCCAGCATCATTTCTGTCACCAAGACTATATTTTCCAACTACTGAGCCTTCATCTTTGTTTCCAGCTTTTGCATTCCAATCACAGTGATTATCAGTATGTCCTGATTGCATGTTTTAATGTATTTCAGATTGCAGAAGCTGGTAAAAATCTTCCCTTTCTTCATTTGTGGCCTTAGTGCTGGGTGTGTAAATTTGAATAAAAGTCAAATTAACTGGCCTTCCTTGTAGGTGCATGGAACACAGTGATAGAATAATATTCTATCACTGACAGCATTGTACTTCAGGACAAATCTTGAGATGTCTTTTTTTTATGATGAATGCAACATCATTTCTCTTTAATCTGTCATTCCCAACCTAGTAGACCATATGATTATCTGATTCAACATGGCCAATAACAGTCCATTTTAACTCACTGATGCCTAGAATGTCGATGTTGATACATTCCATTTCCCTTTTTATGATTTCTAATTTTCCTAGCTACCTACTATGTACATTCTACATTCCAATTATTGATGGATATTTACAGTTGTTTCTTCTCATTTTGAGTCATGTCACACTAGTAAATGAAGATTCTTGGGGCTATATTCCATTTTTTTTTTCCACTAAAGTAGACTCTTCTTTGAGGAGGCAACTTTTCCCCAATCATCTTTTGAGTGCCTACCAGTCTGAGGGCCTAATTTTTGGTAATATACCTGACGGTGTTTCTCTACTATTCATGAGCTTTTCAATGGATTTTTGTTTCCAGTGTGAGTTAGCCATGTCCTGCTGTCAAGTCTGTCTTAGTCTAGAAGCTCAGTTGAAACATGTCCACCATGGATGACCCTGCTAGTATCTGTAATATTGGTAGCATAGCTTTCAGCATCACAGCAACATGGAAGCCCCCACAGTATGGCAAATGGGCATGGGGATTTTCAGCATGAGTAATCATTAAACACTTAACCAGAAAGACCTGCATATTACTACAGGAGAAAGCTTAAAACTCACCTGCAGTAATCATAGGTACAGTTGCTGGTATGAAATAGTAAGCAATTACAAGAAGAAATCATCTGAATAATGGATTCCTCTTATTTAACATTGTGTTTGAAAGGTACTTTTTTCCACCCAAACCCATGCAAATATGTGAAATTCACTCATGTAGTCCCAATAGGCACTGTTCTATAAGATACCTTTTCTTTTGCACAGGGCATTAGCAGAGATATGCTGAAGAGAAAGCCACATCTCTATTTTTCCAACAGTGCAAAGAGCTAAGCAGTAGCAACAGACAAGAAATAATAAACAGCATGGTTGAAAAGCTGGTTCTTCCTCCTTAATCTCTCTGCAATCCCTCTGTTTACATTGCATTCCACCTCCACTACCACAGTTAAGGTCACTCCCCAAGTCTGTCCTACACTACAGCAATTGCTTTTTAACTGGCTTTCCCCTCTCTACTCTTACTTAAGTCTAGTAAACCCTTTACAGTACTAACAGAATGACTCCCTAGGCACTGACCACAACAGTTTACCATTTCAAATCTTTTCAGCTCCCATCGTCATGAGGATAAAGTGCAAGTTCCCTAGCATAGCAAAACAGGCCCTCTATGATTGCACCCTTTCTTATCTCTCAAACTCCATCCCTCACCACCATCCTCCTCTCTCTTTATACCTATACTATATGGAACTGTTTGCAGTTCTAATATGCCTCACTCTCTCCTCTCCAGACTTTTCACTCTGCATGGAAAGCCCTCTCCATAATTCTCTACCCACTCATACCTTTTCTCCCTGGATAACTCCCATTCAGGTGTCAGTACTCAGCTCAGGTTTCAGTCATTTCTTGGAAGTCTTATCTGACACCTCCATCCTGGACTAGATTCTCTGTCTTATGGAGTCATTTCTCATTTCTTTTTCCCTTCCCTCCCTCTTTCCCTCCCTCTCTGATCCTTAACAACAGTACCTGTGCCTTAAGCATTACTATAGTCCCTGACACATTGCATGTATTTTTTTTTCACATTGCATGTATTTTTTAAATACTTGTTCAAAAAGTGAACAAGTCAATGAATAAGCATGTCTTTCAGTGAATTGCAGTTTGATGAAGCTGAGGCAGGAAGTTTCAAGACTGAAACTTCAGGAATTTCAGATAGCCAGAAGATTAAAGCAATTAGCAATAATATCAGCTAATACTTCTATCATGTATATGTGTGACAAGCACTGTTCTAAACTCCCTATGTATGGAAAATCTATAGGGTAAGGACTTCTCTTATTCCCATTTTACATGCAAGGGAACAGAGGCACCAAAAACTTACATGATTTGCTTTTAACTGGCAAATCTAAAATTCTAGTCTAGATCCAGAGTTCATACTTTTAGCTATTCCTCATTATGTCCATGAAAGGATGAGCTGTGGTGCCAGGAAGCAGCCATAAGTACATAGCACCCAGGCATCATTATAGGAAATGGAAGCAATTAAAGGGCACCAAAAGGAAATGCAAGGCCAGCAGGGTTGGAGAAATGTGTGGGGTTGTTTTGTTTTTTGTTTGTTTATTTTTTCAGTACTGGGGGTTGAACCCAGGGCCTTGTGCTTGCATGCTCTGCAAGTGCTGGACCACTGAACTGCACCCTCAGCCCATCTATTTTTTTTTTTTTCCTTTTTGAGACAGGGTCTCGCTAAGATACACAGACTGCCTCTGGTCTCAAACTTGTGATCCTCCTGCCTCTGCCTCCTGAGCCACCGGGATTATAGGCCTGCACCATCACACAATGTGACCTCGATATACTTTTTATGCTGAGTTGTGTGCTTTCATGGGCTGTTGAATAGTGATGTCCTGAAGAAAACTAAGGAGCAAGGAGCTTCTCTTAGTCCCCACTCCATCCAGCTTTCAGGATATACCTGTTTTAATGACCTCACTCAATCAGAATGTTCCCAGGGGACACAATTGTGTTCTGGTTGCTTTCTCCAGAAGCTAAGCTCCACTTAGCTTCTACTTCCTTCAACACTTGCTTATTATACAGATGACTTAAATTTTCCTATTATAAATTAATAGCTTATCAGACACCAGGAAGCAACCAGATGAGCATGGTATACAGACTTTAGAAGTAGAGGCACTAGTAGAGACCAGATACACCAGAAGATAAATGCAGGAAGAATTATTTCAGAAACACTACCAGACTCAACCTTATTTATGGTCTCAGCAGTATTTTACCATGCAGGTACTAGTCAGCAATTTTAATGCCAAACACCCAGACATTCTATTTTAAACAGCCAGGCCAGGAAGAGATTCAGTCTACTAATTGACTTAGATGACCTGCTGTCTCTACCTCCTGCTAGCTCACCTGCTTTCCAGGTTTCTGTTTTGGCAAAATCTTCAGCACTGCCCTCCCTCAGTTGAACATGGCAATCCTCCCATTCATTCTTCACTCCTTTCCACATCTACATGGACTTGGTCTCAAATACTATATCCAGGTTGCTATCCAGCTTCCATTTTTCCATCTATTTTTATGATTTCAGAAATTTTGCCTCATGGCAGGATGAGTACATCATTAAGAAAAATGTTTTCCAGCTAAGCTTTGATCCTACTGGTAATTTAAGTTCAAGCTTCATTTAATGTTTTGTGAGTCTTATATACTTTACATGAACTCAGTGCCTCTCTAAAAGTTCCAAATTGAAAGGAATCTATCCAGCTATTCTCAACTAGAGATACTGCAACTGACCACAAGAGACCATGAGATTGAGCAAGCCCCTTATGGGGGTAGGTATGTTTCCTACTGAGGTAGTGTATCATACTTCCTGGGTTTCCATCTGTCACTTGGCCCACTAAGGCTGCTTATATAGTTCTTGCAATACAGAAAATAAAATTACAGTTGTGCTTAGTTTTGAGTTTTTTGAAAGTATCCATATGAAAAGATGGATGTTATTCATGATTTTAAATTACCTTAAAGGTTTGATCACTATTGACTTTAAGCTACTTTTATTATCAATATTAATTAATTTTGGATTATAAAATTTAATTATATATATATATATATATATATATATATATATATTTTTTTTTTTTTTTTTTTTTTTTGCTGAGAACTATTTCATGGCTCCTTGTGCAAATAAAAGCCCATTTCTCTTTCCTAATCCCACAGAGTAAAATACAAACCTATGTGATAAATGGAAATAGTTCTCTCATCATACTGGTCATCTTCTTAGAAACTATCATCCCTTCAAAGTCTAGGCTTTGAAAAATCTCTGTCTTACGGTTCAAAGAGAATTCATCAGACAGGATGCCAGCTTGGAGCAGAGGGCAATAAATACCTCTTTATCTTAGACCCAGAAAGGTGCTAATTATAAGGGAATGATGAAAACTTCCCTAAGCTGCTTCTCATTTTGTTTTCACTGGGTTCAACCTAATGTTCTGTATTCATATTTTGATATCTGATGTTGAAAAGAAGATAGTAATAGCCCATGATATTCCTCAGACTAAATCTATGAAAAGTTTTTGCTAAAAGAAGTGACATGAGAGATTTAACTAGAAATATACCCATCTGTCACACACACAAACCTGTGCATGCATACACATAGAGTAACTTCATATCTGACAGAATATTAAACTATGCATTGATCAATCTATTTCCAAGTTAAAATCAGAGTTTTGAATGTCAATGAACTAAGATTTTGCCTGAAATAAAAGAAGTCTAAGTATCTTTGTGATATTGTTCCTTTTTATGTCATTTTTGAATAGTTATAATTCCAACATTAAAGAAAAAAGGTAAAATTTCTACTGGCCTCTCTTTCTTGGTACTGCAGAAAACTGCTTTAGATGTCAGTGGTTACAATGCCAGGGAAGCATTCCAGGGCTGTCTGTTAGACAAGCTTGAAAAAGGCTGTTATTCATTCTTTCAATCTTTGTTACATTTCAAATTATACTGAGAGTGTTGTTGATTTTTGACTATATTTTCATTAAGGAAAACATTAATTCTTATTGAACTGTTGAATTAAAACATGATGTTGACAATTTTGCTTTCTTTCTTTTTACCCTTACATTTAAAAGTACTACCCATTATTTCCCTTACTCTCACAAATATTCTTGTTTGTTCATTTTCTCTGCATTTTTGTATACCTATGCAAGTTATTCTCATACTTTGAGAAAAATATGCCCATGAATTATTTGGACATTTGAATAATATTTTCAGTGGTAACTTCCGGAAACTAAATGCTAGTTTGCACATTACAATAAGAAATTTAGAATGTACTGAAAACAAACACAAACACAAAAGACTGTCACTTTTGAACATGGCCATTTATATTGTATAGTCACTTATATGTGCTTTTTTGTTTCTAAGTTGTACAATCAACACCACAGTCTTTGAGGAGCATATGAGCACTGTATAAAAATCAGTCCAGAAAAATAACTGAGTCAGTGATTAAAATTTTTTAACAAAGAATTGCAGGTAAGATTTGTGTTAAAGTTTTTAGAAAATCTTGTGATTTTATACTGTTGGGGGAAATATGCATTTATTTTTATCTCTTCCTTATATGTTCTTTTTATTGTAAACTGAAAAATTATAATTTTATAAATTTATGGGGTAGAAAGTAATGTTATGATTTATGAATACCATGTGGAATAATTGAAACAAACCATACTTTCTTATTTCCAATATTAGGTGAACAAGCCTTCCATTTTTTGTGCCAGAGGTTATACACATCTAGTCTTTTATGACTAAACTTGAAATCTTTAGCAAAATGAATACACTCAAAGAGCACTGTCATGATCAATAAATAGTCACAAAAAAAATATTCAGCCAGACTCTCCACAGCAGCTAATTCACCTGAGTTACTAGAGTAAATCAGCCATTTATTTATTGAATATTTATGGAAGGCCTATTTTGTGTCAAGCTATTTGCTAACTCCTGGTACTATAAAATCTAATAAGTTTCCTGCCCCAGTGAGTTTTCCTAATATTGGGAAACACACAAGATAGTATAGGCCCGGTACATACTTTAAATAAAGGGCCGTTTTCAGTGTTATGTCCCTAACATATAGATGATAGGTGTCAGGAAATCAAGGGTCAGAAATAGTAGCATCTCAACCAAATGTTATTCCTAGTAACACTCAAAGTATACGTGTTTCTTTTTTCCACAGTTTTGGATTTTCTGGCCTAGAGTTTCTGATTCCTGAGGATGAAGGGGGTGATATTTCTCTTAGAAGACACAATAACAATGCTCCTGGCAATCATTGAACTCTTCATGCCAGAAGTCCAGATGGGAAAGCAAAAGCAAGAAAGAGAGGAAGGAAGGAAGGAAGGAAGGAAGGAAGGAAGGAAGGAAGGAAGGAAGGAGGGAAAAGAGTGTCTATTATATCAAAAATAATAAAGCCTTGTTATCTTGAGAAGATACTGCTACATGATGAGTAGAATGAGGCTTTGCAGATTTCACTGGCTTTCTTCTGAGTGCTTTTTTGTGCTGTTAACACTTACTGGGCAACTATAGAAACTATTGCCTAACAAAGCTGCAATAGCCAGGATCTCAGAGATCTCAGAAATAAAAATCTGTATTACCCACACTGACCAAGCAGTCTAGATTAATGGGAGAGTTAGCTGAGGGTATGGATTGTAAAGACGGGGTTATGAATCAAATGGATGGTAAATGTGAGTCATGGTGTCCACATCAATTCCAGCATCAATGCTATGAACTAAATATTTCTGCTCCTCCAAAATTCATATATTGAAGCTTTAATCCTCAGGGGCGGGGCTCTAGGAAGGTTATTGGTTCATGAGATTGGAATATTCAGATAGAATTAATGCCCTTATAAGAAGAGACATCAGAGAAAGGATCCTCCCATCTCTCTCTTTCTCTCTCTCTCTCTATCATGTGAGATATAGCAAAAAGTCCTTTGTCTGCAAATCAAGGAAAGGGTCTTTACCAAATGTGCCATCATGTTGAGCTGGGTCTTCTTAGCCTCCTGAACAGTAATAAATAAATTGCTGTTTAAATGCCCTGGTCTATGGAATTTTGTTATACAGCCTGAACTAAGACAACTAATCAGGTTTCCTGAACTAATTTCCTGAACATATTTCCTGAACTAATCAGGAAATATGGCTTGTCCTACTAACCTTTCTATTATAAATCATTTTGATAGAAAATTTGAGTATTTACCACCTGGAAGAAGCAACAACAGAACAAAATTAATAGGAACATTAACGAATCCAAAATTTCAGCAATTATTTCTTTCAAGATTGCTTCTGCCCCATAATCTGTAGCCTCCTCTTCAGGAACTCCAATTGCAGATATCTTAACATGTTATACACATCGTATGCTACTTTCAATCTTTCTGTCTCTCTTTGCTTCATTTTGGCTATTGCTGCTGAACTATCTTCCAGCTCCTCAATTTTCTTTATGCTTGGATCCAATCCGCTATTAAATATATATTAATACTGAACTATATTTATTTTCATTTTTCATTTTCATTTTAAATTTTCATTCAATTATTCCTATAATTTTTAATCCCTTCTGGTTAAGTCAGTCAACTTGTAAATGGATGTCTTATCTATATTATCAAAATAATTTAAATGTATGTCTGTTGTCTTTAACATCTGTATTTCCTATATAACATATTCAAATTTTCTCTTGAATTTTTTGTTTTGTTTTGCTTTGTTTTTGTGTGTTATGGTGCCAAGGATCTAACCTGGGGCCTTTCAAATTCCAGGTAAGTGTTCCACCACACAGATATATCCACAGCACCTTTTTTAATGTACTCATTTATTTTTGTCTTTATGTTTTGTTGTTTCTTGTTTTGTTAACATCATATATCAAAATACCTAGAGACCATGTGTAGATATAACTTTTTCCTTTAGCTAAAATGGACATTTTTTTGCCAGAAAATAAGTGTAGAAGTATATCCTCTTACTCTAATCAAGGACATAAGTTATTTGAGGCTAAGGGCAGGCTTTGTGAGATGTAAGCTATGTTATTTTTACCCTGACTTCTAAGATGTGGGCCTTCAGGATTCCAACTGAAGGCCTGGTTTGTTCCCTCATGTACTTCTTTGTTGTACCTGTTCCAATGTTTGTCCTGCCAGTTTCATAAAATGACTAAAAGTTCTACATAACCTCTCAGTCTCTCCATCACTGCTTTTCAAGCACATGGAGGGGAAAAAATATGACCAAATATCTGACATATATGTCTGTGGTCTTCTTTTCTCTTTGTCCTACAGCTTTGCATGTACCAAAGTAGTTTTACAGTATCTTCAACCAAATTTATTTGTTTATATTTTTACAATACTTTTAGTTGTTCTACAACTCTGTTTATGTCGTTTTTCAGTGTCCGGATGAGCTAACTCTCCATATTACTAAGTAAAGGAAAAAAACTGATTATAAACCACAAGACTAGTTGAAAATGTTATCTAAGAAGACTTAAATATGCTAAATAAAAAACAAAAAGAAGAATGTCCTATAAAAGGAGAAGATGCACATATTGATATATTAAAGGCCAAAGAAGAAATATTCAACCTTTGTTGTAGTTAGGTGCCATTGAGTCACTTCTGATTCAGCAATCCTTTATACAACAGAATGAAACACTCCCCAAAACTGCCATGCCCTGTACACTTGTCACTGCTTCTCTGCTATTCATAGGATTTTCAATGGTGGATTGTTTTAGGAGTGAATTGCCAGTTCCTTCTCCTCAGCCTATAGCACCTGGTATTCCCAGGCGGTCTCCCATCCAAAAACTAACCAGGCCAACCCTGCTTAGCTGCAGGATCAGATGCTAGGATGCTATGGCTTTCAGATATTCAATCTATACATAACAGGAATTCCAGGAAGATAATGGAAGAGGCGAACAGATCAAATGCTAATCATAGATAGTTTTTCTTCACTAAAGAAAAATCTGAGTCTGAAAATCAGAAGATTAAAAAGCTCAGAGTTCCAGGAAAAATAGATATATTCTGATAAAATGTCTGAACTTGGGAATAAAAAACAAGAAAATAGAAAAACTTTATATGTGCAAAGAAAGTGAATGCAGTTCTTTGTATATGGTGTGGAGAGAATGATTATTTCATGAAGTTACTTATTGTTTTCTTACATAAAAGACAGCAAACTTAAGGTTCATTTGCATATCCACAAAAATAAAAGCCTATACTTTTAAAATGGCATCTACAACAGTAAAAGCCTATACTTTTTAAATGGCACCTAAATACACCCAGAGTCCTATTAGATTGATAACCATTGCTTGGTACCAATTTAGCAGTTGTGATTGGAAGAACGACCATCCTCTTTGCTGTTGTTTCACTGTGGGAAGCTTAGGGACAATGCCTTCATCTGTCATAATCTATGATGATTTCATATTGTTCTGCATTTTCTTGTCATGCATTGTACTTTCACCATGTTCGTGACTGCACTTCACAAATCCAAATTCCCAACAGAAATTTAAAATTTATTTTAAAAGATAAATAAGAATATTTGGTAAAGGAAGACAAGTAAAATAATAAAGATGTACAATTTAGAATATTTTTCCGCAAGGGCACTGATAGGCGAAAAATTCTGAGATGTCCTAAATTAAATTCCAAGGACCATAGTGTCAGTATTTTTAGGAGTGCTATACCCCAACATTACCACCCTGAGGAGTTCCTCTTTGGGACCTCCACTCAAGTGAAAGCTCAGTCTTTAGCTCAGTCACAAAAATGAATTCTAGGATGAGTCAGTAAGAGAGGGAATCAGTTAGAAATTTATTAGATAAAGGGCGAGAGATAGTACATACGTCCAGAGAGAAGCACGGTGTCTAGAAAGAGAGGAGCACTTAAGTGTTTTTACAGCAGGCATATGTATGATTTGGGGCTTTTGAAGTTACATTGCTCAATGGGTCCCAGCAGTTGTCTGGTATAGATTTACAGTTCAAAAAAAGAAGCATTGTTTAAATGCCAAGACTGGGATAGTCAAGGAAATTCCTATTATATCTAGTTTTAAGGAAATTATCTTGATGTGTTAACTTTAATTATAGTCCATGATCTGGTTTGGTGAGATTCTTAGGAAAGCACAGGGTTTCTAGACAGGCAGGTCTCACAGCAGCCTTTCTCTTCTGGTTGTGTTGAAATTCTCCGTTGATAAGACTCAGTCCAGTTCTCAGACTGAGAGTTCTTTCTTTTTCATGTCCCCAAAGTTTTCCCTGTCTTTCTATCCTGCCTCAATAGGATGGAGGTAAGGAGAAAATAGGGAAGGTAATCAGTCAACAGTAATGGGCCAAATCCAGAAAAGACCGCTCCACATCCTCTAAGGTATTTTGACTTGAAATCCCAGGCAGCTGACTACTAGGTACCACCATATCCTGCTTACAAATGAACTTTCTAGACTATTAAGCACAATCAATCCAGGAAAAATAAGTACTTTTCCTTATAGTCTATCCTCCTAATTTTGTAACCCAAGATCAGAAACACACCACAAGGAGCAAAAAGCCAGTTAAAAGGGAGTCTTTATTGAGCTGGCGGCCATGGAGGACTAATGTCTCTCCAAAACCCATGGCCCCAAGGAACAGTTACTGGGAGCTTTTAAAGGCAAATTTTGGCAAGCTTACAATCTCCAAATGTTGTAAGATTTGTACACAATTTCCAAGTTTCTGGTGGATTTATATCATGAGAACAGAAACAAACTACAAACAGTTCTATAACAAACAGTCACTCAGGTAATAATTCTATTGTGCAAGCATCATGGTACAAAAGCAGAATGGGTGGCTAACAGGTAATCATTCAGTGGTTAATAATTAACAATTTAATTGGACAGCCAATAAAATCAAACAGTTAAAATTCTTCTAGTATATAGTTTCTCAAGAGGGGGGGTTACCTAAGATGGCCATAGTCCTGTCAACTCAGTGGCCTCTTTACATCATCCCCCTACTTTTCTTGTTTTCCATTATTCTACCCTTCCTATGTATAGCCAAGTTAGGTTCAATACAAGCAGCTTACAATTTCCTTCCCTAAATTTTCACTATAAAAATGTTCTCAGCTCTTAGTCTAGCAAAAGTATTTCCAGTTGATAACTAGCGTTGCTACTGGTAGGTGTGAAAATGCTCCTAGGACCTGGTCATTTCCTGGCTAGTTTAATAAATATATTCTCCCTCTCTTCCCTCTCCTCTTCTCTTTTCTCCTCTTTCTCCTCTCCTCTCCCCTTCTCTCCTCCTCCCCCCACCTCTCTCTCTCTCTCTCTCTCTCTCTCTCTCTCTCTCTCTCTCTCTCTCTCTCTCTCTCCTTTTTTCCTTTCTCTCCCTTTCTCTCTTCTGCAGAACTCTTGGTATTAGGAATTTCAGTTTAATACTCAATTTGGATGAAAGTGGAAGTAATGTATGTTTATAAATAAACATTTAATAAAACAAAATTGCAACATAAACTTGAATTCATTCAACTGATGGAACTGAAATTTTGTTCATTGTTAGTTAACTACAGTGGAAAAAAGAAGCAATGTTTTATAATGTGGTAAAATTTATTTTTACAAAACAGCCATATGGTCCTCCAAAGACTTAATAAACTATTACATAGTCCTACCCCCTCTGTATGATATACTTGCAAAATCATGGGGTTGGATAATATGAATGTATATTTTTAACATCATTCTCCCCATTGGTTCACCTACTATACTAATCTTACAACACTAGTTGGTTCGTGGTGGAAAAAAATATGAAATCTTCCACATACTTTCTGTATGTTTTCTTTTTTTTAAGTAATTCACACACACACACACACACACACACACACACATCCATGCCTAACACACAGATCATAAAGACAGAAACAAAAAATTGCAAGGACTGACATGGAAAACTGAAATTTTGTTCACACACACACACACACACACACACACACAACATGATACTTTCCGAAGTATTCAAATAAAAGATGTGTTAGTAAACAAATTGTCATTTACTGTCTAAAGTGAGCTTGTTGTCACTGTTGTTGTTAGGTGCTGTTGAGTCATGTCCAACTCACAGGGATCCTCATAGGGTTTTCAATGGCTGGTTATTTGGGGATTGCCTCAGGAATGGATTGCCATGTCCTTCTCCCATTTTTGCAGTGCTGGGAATCAAACTCAGGACTCAGAGACTGCAGAGTGGCGCTCCATTAACTGAGCTAAATCCCAGCCCAAAATGAGCTTAGGTGTACAAAAGTATACACTATATGGTCAAAATATACAGTCAATGTTTAAAGTTAAAACAAAAAACAATTACAGTAAAAGATACATTGCCTACAGCTGTAGCCCTGTGGCATCCGATCCTGTCAGATCTCGGAAGCTAAGGAAGGTCGGGCCTGGTTAGTACCTAGATGGGAGACTGCCTGGGAACACCAGAAGCTGTAGGCTTGGGAGAAGGACCTGGCAACCCCCTCCCAAAAATCAATCTGCCATTGAAAACCCTATGAACAGCAGAGAAGCACTGACAATAGTGTTTCCCCTGTTGTACAGTGGGTCGCTATGAGTCGGACACAAACTCCACTGCACCTAACAACAACAACAACAACAAAAGATACATTGCCACTAATTCCCCTCAAAACACCTGGCTCCCAACATACTTATCCTATCATTCTTGTCACTTTCTGAAGGAGTTCTGGAAGTCCTCTTTCATGCTGTCATGGCTGCCTCAATGTTCTGAATCAATTCAAAAGGTTGACCTTTCAGGGTCATATTGACTTTGGAGAAGAGCCAGAAGTCATACAGTGACAGATCCAGTAAGGTAGATGACAGCACACTGTAATGTTTTTATTTGACAGAAATTGCCATCCCATAGCCATGTGTAACATGGAATGTTATCATGATGAAGGATGAAACTAAGGACACTAGCCAAAGAGGACTTCCAGAACTGCATCAGAAAGTGACAAGAGTGATGAGGTAAGTGTGTTCAAAGCCAGGGGAAGTATTTTGAGGGAAACTAATGGCAACATGTTTTTTATTGTAGTATTTTTTTTTTAATTTAAACATTCACTATATATTTTTATCACAGCTCATATAACATCAATTTAAAAAATCATGTTGGGGATAATTTTTAATAGGTTGGAAATAACTAAAGGTAAAAGCTACATAAGAAAATGATTGGAGTAGCATTATGTACATTTAAGAACTTAATAATCAAGATCAATAAGATCAACAATGTTAGAAAGAAACTTCTTAGGTTTGAATTTCACTTCTGCAAGGAGTATTCTTTCCTATTTAATATTGATCAATAAAGAAGAAGAGCTTCAAACATGGCATGAAAACATTCACACAATAATAAACATTCATACAATAAAAATAAAATGTACACTTCCTAATTCACTAAGGAGTCAAACAAGCCAAAATAGAATCCAAATAGAAACACAAGAAAGAAAAGAGAAGAGACTGGCAAATCTGAAAAATAGCAAGCATGTAACAAATAAAGCAGAAAAACGTCTTTTCCGCTCTCATTCTAGTACATCTACTTTCCCTTCTTGATTCCTAAAAAATGCCCAAACTCTTCCTGGTTCTTGTTATATATCTAAGCAGGGATAAGAAAAGTAGGCATTTGGAACTGCAACCAAACCTAGAAAAGAATCAAAGATGCTCTTAGCATAATAGTGTGCAAGAGATATGCACAGTATTATGTCTGTGTAGCTAGTCTAATTGCTTTGCAGCTTCCCCTTCCAGAGAATTCCACATACAACTACCCTCACACAGGTCCATCCTTATCCTCAACAAAAATAAATGGAACTTAATAATAATTCCCCTGAGGCTGAGAAGAAAACTGAGGCCATAAGTAATGGGAAGTTATGAAAAAGAAAGCAGAGAAGGTCAATAGAAGACATAGTTCTGAATTTCCTAGTGACTGTGAGGGGGGAAGACTCATAGATCAGCTCTGCAGCTGGACCTGCAGAGCTGGAGGCCTGACATGAACAGTATAAAAAAGCCATTCCCAAATCTCCAACCCCACTGGGCTCTGTGTGTTGGATCAGCACATTCAAGATTGAAGTATTACTTTTCACAGATTTGAATTTTGTGCATATTTGGTTGGCTAAGCATAAGCATATTTAGTATTGAAAAGTTCCTCCTTCTCTCACCTACTAGTAAGGACACAAGAATCTCAAAATTACACAAGGTAACATTGTGAAGACTGTCTTCCTTAATTTACTTCTTCACCTTTAAGGATAGTTTACCTCCTTCTGATCAATATTAAGATGATATATTTCCTGTGACCACTGCTTCAAATGTTCAAAAGTTGTTCATTCAGCTCCACTGTGCAGGAGGCTTCCAGCAGCAAAGGAAAACAGTTTAGAGAATCTAGCTCTGCGACATGTTAAATGGTTTGTTATCCATTTTAAGATTAGCTTGATCTGTCCTGAATTCTTGATACTTCCTTTCTGTGTGAGTATTAAATCCTTACTCATCAAAAGACACAGCTAAACATCACAGCAATGCCTTGATGTTGCTATTTTTCCTTCTCTTTGAATGCACTCCACAGTGGCAGGGCAACAATAGAAAAATGCTTCCCTGGGTGTGATGTTGTTTACAACATCCACGGAAAGCAGCAGTACAGCTTCAGTTTTGAATATCCTATACACAGCTACAGTTAGCTGTAGAGTGTCAAATCAAATGTATTTGAATCTATAGGATTTCATTTTTTTTAAATCTCTTCATCTGGATCAAATCTTGAAAGAGAAAAGGATGTTAATAAGAAAAAATGGTGAAATTTGAACGAAGCTTAGAATTCAGTTAAAGTATCATCAGTATTTAACAAATATTCCATGGTAATATAAAGTATTAACTTTATAGAAAATTGGGTTAGGGGCATACAGGAGCTCTGTATTGCCTTTGTATATAATTTTTCATAAATCTAAAATTATTCCAAATTAAAGTTTATTTTTTAAAAAATTATTCTCTCACCATGTCTAAGAAATCGGCAAGTGGAGTACTCTGTACCAATTAAAGGAAACAGCTAAAATAAATCATTGCCTTGTACACACCAAAAGTCTTAAGTGAAAAGACAGCAGCCAACACTTTTCAGGTAGGCTCTACAAAGGAAGACTGAGATTGAATCTGCACTTAAATTTCATGTACACATTTTATTGTATTCTTTTTTATCCAATAATTTCACTTTTCTAATAATGGAGACTTTGTTTTAAATTTTAAATGTTCCAATATTCTTAAAGGGCATAACCAAATAATGTAATAGTTGAATATCATGATGGAGTAGAGATGGACAGAAAAGCAAAATGATCAAAGGGACAGAATCCACAGAATTGCTGGGCTCTGGATCAGAAGGTGACAAAGAGAACAAAGGAAACTAAAATAATTCCACATAAAACCAGTGAGAGGCTCACTTTGGGGTAGCCAAGCCCTGGGGTTGGTTTTACCAAATCCTGAAAGGAGACTTACAAATGAATAAGCATAATAACAAAATTTTTAAAAAAACGAAACTTACAGAACAAAATATGGCATTACAATTCTACTTAGGGAGGTCAAAGATTTAGAAAGCACATGACCAGGACCAAAGAAAACAACCTTCTTCTCCTCCACCCTGACTGTCCTTAGCAACCCAAATATCATCATAGAAAACTAGCCTCAAAAAATTCTTTTTTTTTTTTTTTTTTTTTTGTGTGTGGTACTAGGGGGTTGAACCCAGGGCCTCGCACCTGCTGGACCATTGAGCTGTGCCCCCATCCCATTTTTTTTTTTTTTTTTACTTTTTGAGACAGTTTCTTGCTAAATTACGCAGACTGCCTCTGGTCTCGAATTTGCCATCCTCCCACCCCTGCCTCCTGAGCCGCTGAGATTACAGGCATGCGCCACCATGCCCAGCTCCTCAAAAAATTCTAAGGCCTGCTTCCACATTAGGGTACAAGAGTCTGAGGGCTGGCAATGGCAAAAACACTCCTCAGAGATGGGTAAAGAAAGGAAATAATAGACAAAACATCCCACAAAAAATGAGTGCCTTCTTCCCTCCAAAAATAATCCATAATATATCTGTGGTAGCCAGAATTCTAAAATGACTACTGGGATTTCCACCTCTGTGTAATTCTCTTCCCTTTAACATTGACAAGTCTGTGAATATGATAAATGCCACTCCAGAGATTATGTTACATTATGTGGCAAAGGTGAAGGGACTTTGAAGATGTAATTAAGATTCTTAATGGATCACGGGATTATCCTTGATGGGCGTATCCTAATGCTGTGAAGAAGCAAGCCACCATGAATTAGTTCTATAGCTTCAATGAATTAATTAAGTTCTACCAACAACCACTTGATCTTGAAAGAGAACTCCAAACTTCAGATGAAGCCTTGGCCTTGGTTAATCCTTTAAGCAATTGGGTAATCCCATAATCTGATCTAAAATGTGCCTAGACTTCTGAAACATTGAAAGTGTACAATAATAAATAGCTGTTGCTTTAAGCTACTAAGTTTGCAGTAACTTATTACACAGCAATAAAAAAAATAGAAATTCTAATGCTGGGATATGCAATGAAGAAAACTAATAATTACTATAAGAATTCGTCCCATGTGAGTCGACCCATAAAAATACTAAAAAGATTTTGAAATAGTGAATACCACAAATATTCAATGAGATAAAGAAGGCACTACCTCATTTAAAAGACCAAGAAGAAAATAATGAGGAGGGGTAAACAGAAACAAAATAAGGACATGTAAAATTTAACATTAAGATATCAAAAATAAAAACATACCACTGTAGGCCAGATGCCATGGCACATCACTGTAATCCCAGTGACTTGGAAGATAGAGGTGGAGGATCATATGTTTGAGACCAGAGGCAGCATGTATGCCTTAGCAAGATTCTGTCTCAAAATAAAAATGGGCTGGGTGTGCAGCTCAGTGGTACAGCCCTTGCAAAGCTTGCAAGCCTGAGGCCCTGGGTTCAACTCTCCACAACCCCCCCAAAAAATGCAACTATACTGAAAACTGTAATGTGAGGAATAAAACTAAACTGTAGAGTGTACACTGTCAAGATGAGAATTGATAAGTGGGATGATAGTACTAAGAAACTCACTGGAATACAGAACAGAATCCAAGAGCCTTATAAAAACATGGAAGAAATTAAGATGAAAATTTATGAGTTGATAATAGGAGGTTATGCTCAAAAACTTTAAACCATATTAACAATACAGTAAGGAATGTTTAACAAATAATTAAAGCATAACAAAATCCTTATAGTCTAGAGGAATATAAAATAATAAATATTTTTTATTACATTCAAAATAAGATGAACATTAATCTTAAATCTTAAAAATAAAACATTTCTTATAATTTGAAATATTATATGACCATAAAAATTTCTAAATACAAAATGGCTAAAAGTTCTGGATAAAATGTGAAGTATGGCCTCAGTAACAGCCTATAGACAATGAGGATAAGATTCTGGACTCCAGTATTCTCTAGAAGAGGAGGTATTAGATGATGTTGGAATGAAATGCAATCTGCTTAGCTGCCTCTAGCCATTCATCTTGGTAACCCAGAAGATACCTCCTTTACCAAAGTACTAGAAAATCCACTAGTGTGGGGAAGACCAACATCTTAAAAAGCTCAATGGTAGCTGTTCTCTATAGACTACAGATGATGGTCACAGATGCCATCTTAAAATTGGGCTCCCTGGTCTCATTTCCGGATGGCAAGAGACCAGGTGGCAGTATTTAATCATCAGAGCCAAGCTGTGTACAATTACCATAATAAGTCAATGGAGTAGAGCTGTAACCAAAGTATTTTAACCTAAAGGGATCTCTGGTGGTGGCTAATTGAGTATGAAAATGCCTAGGAATAAAATATATGGGCAGCAATTAAAACAGTGCTTGGCATGTATAGTGAAAAAATTCGAGTGCTAGTGGCAGAAACTTGATGTGAATTATTATAGAGAGATGAAAGACTATTTATCTGGTTCCCAAAATTAAGTTGGTTGTCAGATCCAAAGTCCTTTTATTTGGAAGACTCAAGGAATACCCTACACATGGCCACTGAGGTTTGCTAAAACTCGTCCTCTAGGCATTTCCCAGAGGGAAACATGGACACATACAAGGGTGACTGTACACTGAGAAAAGGGAAATAATCAGACATTCAAAAGTTAGAAGATTCTCCTTTAAACTGATGCCTATGTCCTGAAAGGGCAGGGATTTAGCTCCGTTGGTAGAGTGCTGCTCTGCAGTCTCTGAGGTCCCAAGTTCGATTCCCAGCACCATAAAAATTGGAGAAGGACATAGCAATCCACTCCCGAGGCAATCCTGAAATAGTCAGCCTTTGAAAACCCCATGAGGGTCGCTATGAGTCAGACAGGACTTGATGGCACCTAACAACAACAATTAGCCCTGAAATACCACCCTGGTGAAGCAATCAGACAGGGGCTTGTGGCAGTCAGGTGATAGAGGCATCTCAGCTCTACTCCACTTCACAGTGGGGCCAGGGAGACTGGAGGCCTGTTCTGTGGTTATTTCCCCCAGAAACTGGGAGTGTCTGCACATCGGGTCTGTAACTCATAGTATAAGGGCTGTTATGGTAATAAATCACATTCTCTTGCTTCTCCCATTGAAAATAATATTGCAACACTCAGTGGTGCAGAGATGAGTGCCACCATCGAGCCTGTGAAAGATGCAGAGGGTGTGATTTCTGTCACATCCTCTTGTTGCTTCACTGTTTTTTTGGTGCAAAAGCCAGATGTATGTTGAGGGATACCTATTAATGATCATAAACCTAAATAGGTTGTGACATCAATTGCAGCTGCTAGACCAGATGTGGTATCATCACTACAGCAAATCATCATAGCTCTTGTCACCTATTATGCAGTCAATGACCCAGGAAACGTTTTCTTTTCTATACCAGGCAATCAAGAAAATCTTCACTCTTTTAACGAGGGACTGTGTCAGTTCTCCAGCTCTGTCTTAATATATCCTAAAGGATATCTTGTTTGCTTGATATTCCACAGAGCAGCATGCTGGTTCATTATATTGATAACAATATGCTTATTAGACCTCATGATCAGGATGGTGCAAAACTAGATACTTTTGAAAGGCATACTCATGCTAGAGGAAGGTAAAATAAATCAGTGAAAATTCAGAGGCCTGCCACATGGACAAGTTTCTAAGGGACTGGTGATCTGTGTCAGGTCACGATAACCCTGCTAAAGTGAGAGGAAAGTTGGTTGGACTTGATGCTCTCACTATGAAGAAAGTAACAAAGTACACTGCAAGTTGCTATACCATTAGGTTTAGGCTTTACGACCAAGCAGATTAGATGATGCTTGAAGTACATTTTGTATATATAAAGATTAAGAGAAGAAGAACCATAACATAGACTTTTAGGATTTGAGAGGAAGGACATGTGATCTTTTTCTACAAACTATCCTTCACTTGAAATGCAGGTCTCACTTTAGAATCTGATCTGGCGGACAAAAGACACCATATTACTATGTGACCAGGAATTGTGTAATGAAGACCAGGCATAAGGTACTCAAAAGTAAAAGTAAATCACCTGAGCCAGTGAATCAGACCCCATGGTTCCTGCTACTCCTGCCTTGACACCACCCTTCCACCAGTATGTATGGACTCTTAAGCGGCACTTTGAAACATGCTGATAGGGGAGGAAAAGGCACAGATCTTGTTTAGGGATAGGTCTACAAGATATTCGGTCATCAGCTAGGAGTAGAACAATGTTTTATCACAGTTTTATCACAGTTAGGATTGTAATGGTAAAAACAGTGAAGGCAAATCTTCCCACTTCAGGCAATAATTTATTTCTCCTTTTCTGTGAAAGGAGAGATAAATATAAGTTTCAACTAATGTTATTTAATGGATAACGGTTGGCTAGTGGATCAGGGATGGTTAGAAATGTGAAGATTGGTAGCAACAAGATCTGAGGGGGAGATACATGGATGGATGTGGTGGCTATGAAACTGCATTGTTCTGCTATTCTGCTGTGAGAAGCATGAATAACTGATAGCTCAAGCTATGGCTTTTCCAGATCTACCACAACATCCTGCCTAGGACACACTTCTCATAAGCTGCACTAAGCCAATGACTTTCTTGTGGGCTTGCTGATACAGACCCATTCCTGTAGACACAAGACTTTCCAAATGGACCACTATGGCTCAAGAACTCACCATAAACCTGGGGAAAACTGGAACTGCATTTCAATCTGAAACTCTTTATATATTGCCCATTTCTTCTGAATTTCTTTATGAAATGTCAGAATTGCATCAACAGCTGTTCATTGGTGCCTTCTCCTCCATTTAGTGAGATACCTAACAGGCCAGTATCTCTCACACTTAGCCTTTAACTGCTTAACATCCCTGAGTTTCTTGTTATTCCTTTTTAGTTACCAGTACAATCTATCAGTAACTGCCAACTCTGCTGTCTTTGTAGGCATTTTGCCCATATCTTCGAAATGCCTTCCCATGTCACCATGTGATGTTAGCTCTGATATTGCCTTATTCCAGGGACTATTTGTGTCCCACATACCATCCAGTATGGTATCTTCTTAAATAGGTGGTGAGTGCATTAGTTTCCAAATCCATCTAATTGCTTCTTTTCTTGGACCACAAATGACACCATTTGTGTTAGTTCAGGTCCTCAGGGAGCAGATATTGAGACACAATTAGTGGTGTGTGTGTGTGTGTGTGTGTGTGTGTGTGTGTGTGTGTGCCTGCACGCATTGAAGAATCATAAAGTTTATAGCAAAATATTACTGGTACTTATCTTCCTGTGATATGAGTATGTGTAAATAATTATTTCACTACAATTGTACCTTGTTTCCCTTTTTTGTACCTGTGCGTCCCTTTTTTGCACCATGTAGATATGATTTTTTACAAATTGGAGATTTATGGCACCCTTGCCTCACGCAAGTCTATCGATGCCAGTTTTCCAACAGCGTGGACTCACTTTATGTCTGTCATCTTATGGTAAGTACTAACAGTATTTTAAACCTTTTCATTATTATTATTATATCTGTTATAGTGATCTATGATCAGTGATTTTTGATGTTACTACTGCAACTGTTTTGGGGTACCACAAAGCACACCTACATAAGCTGCTAATTTATTGATAAGTGTGTGCGTTTTGACTGCTTCACCAACTGTTCATTTCTATCTCTTTCCCTCCATGTTCTCTGCGGCACAATATTGAAATTAGGCAAACTGATAAACCTAAAATGGCCACTAAGAATTCAAGTTAAAGAAAGCCAAAAGCCACAAATAAGCTCAGTGAGGAAGGCATGTAGAAAGCCAAGACTGTCAGAAAGCTAGGTCTTTTGCACCCAGTTAGCCATGTTTAAAAGCAAAGGAAAAGTTTTTGAAGGAAATTAAATGTTCGATTCTGGTAAACACAAGATAACAAAACAAAATAGAGTTGTTTCTCATGTGGAGAAAATTTTAGGAATCTCCTGGATAGAAGATCAAACCAATCACAACATTCCCTAAGCTAAAGACTAGTCCAGAGCAGACCCTAAAACTCTTCAATTCTATAAAGGCCAAGAGAAGTTAGGAAGTTACTGAAGAAAAGTTTGAAGCTAGAAGAGGTTGTTTCATGCTGTTAAAGGAAAGAAGTAATCTCTGAAACATAAAAGCTCAAGGTGAAGCTGCAGGTGGTGACATAAAAACATAAGAAGATGGTTGATTAAAGGGGCCAAACTAAACAACAGATTTTCAGTGTAGATGAAATAGATATTATTCAGGACTTTCATGCTAGAGAGGAGAAGTCACTACCTTGCTTCAAAGGGCAGTTGGCACTCTCATAAAGTGCTAATGAAACTTGTGTCTTCAATGTGAGGGTCCTAAGAATTATATTAAATCTACTTGCCCATGCTCTATAATTGGGACAATAAAGTCTAGAAGATAGCACATCTGTTTACAGAGTAATTTACTGAATATTTTGAGAACTTCTGCTCAGAGAAAAGGATTTCTTTTAAGATATTACTGTTCACTGAAAATGCTCCTAGTCATCCAAGAGCTCCATGGAGATATACAGGAGATTAATGCTGTCATCATGACTAGTAACACAACACTAGTTCTACAGACCATAAGTTAAGGATCAATATCAGTTTTTAAGTCTTTATTATTAAGAAATACATTTTGTAAGGCTATAGCTGCCATATATAGTGGCTCCTCTGGTGGACTTGGGCAAAGTAAATTGATAAGTTTCTGGAAAGGATTCATGATTCTACATGCTATTAAGAATATTTGCACTCAAAATACCAGCATTAGCTGGAGTTTGGAAGTTCATTCCAACCCTCATGGATAGCTTTGAGGGATTCAAGCTTTCAGCAGTGGAAGTAATTGCAGATGTGGTGGAAATAGCAAGCAAATTAGAATTGGAAGTGGAGCCTGAAGATATGACTGAATTGCTGTAATCTCATGATAAAATTTTAATCAATGAGGAGTTGTTTCTGACAGATGAAGAAAGTTGTTTCTTGGCATGGAATCTGTTGTTGTTAGGTGCCCTCAAGTTGGGTCCAATTTATACTGACCCTATGCACAACAGAACAAAACATTCCCCAGCACTGTGCCATACCTAACACGATGTCAGTGGTTCTCTGCTATTCAAAGGATTTTGATGGCTGATTGTTTCAAGATTGTTTGGGGAGTAGGCTTCAAGGTCCTTCCCCATTTTTTGTGGTGTTGGGGATTGAATTCAGGGCCTCAGAGCACAGCAGCACTCTACCAGCTGAGCTAAACTCCAACCCAACATAGAATCTACTCCTGGTCAAAATACTATGAATGTTGTTAATAAGACAGCAAAGTGTTTAGAATATTACACTAACTTAATTGATGAAGTAACAGTAAGATTTGAGAGGATTGACTCCAATTTGAAGGAAGTTCTACTCTGCTGTGAATAGAATGCTATCAAACACCATCACATACTACAAAGAAATCTTTCATGTAAAGAAGAGTAAATCAGTGCAACAAAGTTCACTGTTATCATATTTTTAGAAATCACCATAGCCACCCCAAACCTTAGCAACTACCCGTTCAGTAAGTAGCCATCAACATCAAGGCAAGATTTTCCACTAGCAAAATGATTATGCCTTACTGAAGGCTCAGATGATTGTTAAGGGGTTTTTTGGCAATGAAGTATTTTTAATTGAATTATATACATTGTTTTTAAGCATAATGCCGTTGCATACTTGTTATTGTTCGGTGCTGTTGAATTGGTTCTGACTCATAGAGACCCTCCATACAACACACGAAATACTACCTGACACTGTGCCATGCCTGGCAATATTGTCAGTGTTTCTCTGCTATTTATAGAGTTTTCAATTGCTGATTGTTTTTTGGGGGTGGGCTACCAGGTCCTTCTCCCAAGCCTTCTGGCACCTGGTGTTCCCAGGCATTCTCGTATCCAAGTACTAACCAGGACCAACCCTGCTTAGCTTCTGAGAACTGACAGGATCAGAAGTCACAGAGGGATTTTCAATGGCTGATTTTGGAGGGATTACTTCAGGAGTGGATTGCCACATCCTTGTCCCCTTTTTGCGATGCTAGGTATCGAACCCAAGGCCTCACAGAACACAGACAGGCACTCTACCTACTGAGCTAAACCTCAGCCCATATACTTATTAGACTACCATGTAGTGTAAACATAACTTTTACATGCGCTGGGAAACCAAACACATTGTGTGACTCACTTCATTGTGATATTCATTTTATTGTGGTGTTCTGAAACAAACCCACAAAATATACCTACATTAAATTTTTCTCTATGTTCTTACTTGTGCAATGAACACACAGAAACAAATAAAAAATGTCATTAAAAAAAAACCGTAATTTCCCTTTTTTTCCAAAATCTTTCCCAAGACCTTGGATGTTCCTGACAGTTTCCAGGTAAACATTCATTAGCATCCATACAAATCCTTTAATCTTAAAATTAACTTGGTCAGGATGAAGTCTAATTTTTAAATCTGACACGAAAATCCCACTGCATAAATATGAGACTAGATTATATGAACTCTGAAAACATGAGCAAAATTGAATATTGGAGCCAGGCGTGGTGGTGTACACCTGTAATCCCCAGGAGGCTGAGGCAGGAGGATCATAGAGTTGAGGCTCAGATAGCTTGTGAAACTTAGAAAGATCTTGTCTCGAGATTAAAATTTATAAAGGGGTTGAGAGTGCAGTTCAGTGGTAGAGAAACTTGCCTAACATGAATGAGGCTCTACATTAAACATCTAGTACTGCAAAAAAAAATGAATATTGGAATCAACTAATAAAACTTAGAATAGAATTCATGTGACATATTTAGCTGTATACATAATTGTTATTTTGTTACTCAATAAACCTTGGTTAAAATTAAGGCACAGAAGAATGGTGAGAAGTAGTATTTTAGACTTTTTCATCATCATATCAGCATATGCACCTTCACACTGATGCTGACACATTAGAAGAGATAGATCCTGTAGTTGCTGCATGACTGACTCCTACGCGGTACCCTAGAGCTGATACCATTTATGCTCATGTCTTACTAGTGCAGGCCCACTGCCACAATACAGGATGTCTTTGGAAAGCTTTCTGGTATGTATACCATACCTGATGCCCTAGGAGCACTGAACCATAGAGGTCTTTAAGATCCTAGGAACTTTGGAGAATGAGGTCTTAGTTTACCTGCCCCTGTATGTCAGTTCAATAAGTACAGGCAGGTGGAATAGGAAGAGATAGAATGAGAAATGATTCTGCATCTCTGACACATGGGAATATAAGAACTAAAAGATCAGCAAAGAAAGACTTTCATTAAAGAACATGAAAGACAGAGAATAGCCCAGGGACCTCACTTCTAAATCAGGCTCTTAGCATTTTGAAAGACTACAGCTGTTTTATCCTCAGGGCCAGTCTTACCTCCAATTTAATTCAGGAATGAAGTGGACATTTGCCAAAAAATATTTCTAACTATTCATGCCTAAAATTATTTTAGCATAAATAAAGAAAGCTTTGATTCCCCAATGAAAGAAACACAATATAATACCAATACCAAAGAGAGTTCACCCAAAGAATAAGTGGAAATTGTAGACAGATTAATAGAATTCTAGGGCTTGACTTTAGAGTTCAATTATAGCAAGGCCTTCATTTTCTAATGAGCTCATTGAAATTCAGAGAAGCTGTATTACAAAGAGTGTAAGTATATTGTGCAAGCCTACAGCCATACCACTGTGACATCTGGTCCCGTCAGATCTCGGAAGATAAGCAGGGTTGGACCTGGTTAGTACTTGGATGGGAGACTGCCTGGGAACACCAGGTGCTGTAGGCTCAGGAGAAGTACCTGGCAACCCACTCCCAAAAAACAATTGGCCATTGAAAACTCTATGAATAGCAGAGAAGCACTGACAACAGTGTTTCACCTGTTGTATGTAGGGTCGCTATGAGTCAGACCCGGACTCTACAGCTCCTAACAACAAACAACAAGTATATTGTAAAATAATTTACAAAATCTTCAAACACTGAAAATAAAAGCAAGCTTGAAATCTGTAAGAGATTGTTTTAGGACAAAAATAATTAGTAGAAATTTTGTGTACTGATGTCTTAATTTAATTGAACCTGTAACTCTGCAAGTATCCTAGAAAAACAAAGGCTTAGGTAACTATAAAATAATAGATTCCCATTGGATTAAGAGAGAAATTTGGTACTATTTAGGACTGATATTTTCACAGTCAATAGACCTCTGCACCAGGGTTAGAAGATGTGGGCTCTCTTCTGTTTCACTAACTTTCTATATATCCTGGACAAGATAATGGACCTCTTAGAGAATTCTTCAGTCCCTAGGACATAGGAGAGACAGAAGAATACATGATCTTTAGAGCTCAACATTCTAAACAATACTATGAAAATCACACTTCCTGCAAATCTCTTGAGGGGTCTATCTACAAATATTAGACTGTCTACAGTCTACACTGTTGGTCTTATGCAATAAGCAACTCTTATGAGTCACACATAAACAAAAGAAATTTTAATCATTTTCAATGCAATTGCTTTTTATCCAAATTGCCACAGATTTCATATAGCAGACTATAAAATGTTGCATGATGTAAATCTCTGGTACCCACTTAATATATGCTATACATTAATAAAATTCTAATAGAAATGATGAAAACTCTCATGAGAATGACACAATAATAACACAGTAACCACTTACCCCTATGAATGATGAGCTTATACATTGCAGAAGTAATTTGGCAAAGTTTATGAAAACTTTCAAAACTAAAAATTTAAAATGAAGACTTAAAAATATCTCTCCAATAACTGATAAGATGCTTTTTATCAACATAAACTGCAAGCAAGATTCTGTTTACCAGTTCTTCAAATACCTGATCAATTAAAGTGTTATGTTTTAACTAAATTACAACTACAGCTTAGGTTATAAAAATCCTATCAGGACATAGAAAAAGATTTCATGTTCCAGAAACAAATGCACATAGCATTTGCCCTCTGGCCCATAGGGTTAGTACAGGCCTGAAAGAAAGTAATTTTTTCCAAGTCTGGAAAGACAAAAAAAGTCTAATTTTATATTATTCCTTCAAAGACTGAATATTATTCATTAAGATACTCAACCATCTGGAAAAAAATAATAGCTAAAGAAGTGCTAAAGGGCTTTTTAAAAAATAACCAATTATTACAAGCTTAAAGAAAGACAATGAATAGGATTCTCTCTTTCTTGTTAATTTATCTAGCAATAGTTGAGTCTGAAGAATATTTTTTTTCCATCAAGCATCTAACTTCCCCAAAGGCTGCTGCACTCCCAGACATTTACCAAGAAACAGATCAGAATTTTCAGCTTTCTTCATTTACAATTTCAAGGCAAGATCCTGCCATTTATTTTTACATATGATTTTGACTGACTCAAATGGGTATCCTGTACACAACTCCGTAGCTCAGAATGATCCCTAGCCTCACAGCCTATGTCCCTTCTGCAGAGATGTTTTCCAGTTCCCTACTTTTTCCCTTCCTAAATCATCCACTCAGATCTGAGCTTTCTCCCTTTCTCCTCTGACATCCGAAAGCATAAATTCAAAACTTGGGTAAGCCATTTTTTATTATAATCTTAAGCTATTATTTCTTTCATACATAGTCATTATGACCTCAGTTGCCTGGGAAGTACAAACACTGTTAAGGAACTGACTTCCAAAGGAAAAATTACAATAATTTTAGAAATAGTTCACAATTTATAACAAGACTGCTAGTGAGGCAAATACAAGTACATTTTTATTTGACAATAGAGGCAAATATGATTTGTCCTTTTCACATTTAGGAATTTTGTCATTTAGGACTTGTGATCCAGGTAACAAGGTATATGGATTAAAGTGGCATGAACAGTAGGAGTATTTTACTATATTACTTATCAAGACTCTTTGAAGCAGAAGTTTCAGAGTTCATTATTTTAGCTGCTCAAAAATGTCAGGCTCTTAGCTCACTTCCCTTTTGCTTTCTTGGATACTTTTCATTGTCACAAAATTGCTGTAGCATCTCCAGCCTCTTATCCTCACACCACATCTCTCAGCAGAGGAAGGAAGAGTGCAGACTTCACTGCTTAGTTTATTTCCTGGAACTAGGAGTTGCAAGTAGAACTCCACCTTCCTTACTAACATTTCAGGCTCAGATGATCAGTGTATGTGAAGTGGAAAGCATGAGTATAGAGCAGCCAGTAGAAAGTATCCATGGCTGGAATTACTTGCTCTGCCACAACAGAAGCAACATTTACCAGTTTTGGGCTAGTCACACACATAAAGTTCCTGACAAACATACAGAGTATGTGTATGTAGTGGGGCGGCGCTTGGGAACTCAATATGTTTTTTCTCCAATCAAAGACCCCATTTTTGAACAAGGCACCATATTCACAAATGTCAAAATGTCTTATGGAATACTTTAAGAACACTTTAATTATGTTAATTTCATCATTAATCCTAACATGAGTAGAAATTTTATTTAATTATGCATCCATTTATGTAAATGCTGATTTATAGGTTTTTGACAATACCTATGCTTTTATCTTCCTATATACTTTTCACATTTTGTACTCCTTAGTAACAAAATCTAGGACTGTAAGCTATAATGGAGGAAGGAATAGAAGCAAACAGTGAAAGGGAAAAAGACAGTCAAGAATTTAGGATACCAAAAAATTAAAGGAATATGTCTTACCCCAAAATGAACCCAAAGATCAAATCAGAAAAATACCTCCAATGTGGAACATATGTTAAGCACAAGAATGTATCTAAAAGCCAAAGACCAAGACATGATCTTGAACAAAAACTAGCACCCAGGAGTAAGAGAAAATGCAGAATCTCTATGCTAAGACAAGACAAAGAATTTATAGTCAGCATTCACAAATGAAAGACAAAAAATATGACAGCTATGTCATATTAAGTTTACAGAAGAGTTTCTAATAGGAAAGAACATAATTATATGCCCATCAGCTTATTAAAATTACATGAATAAAAGCCCACCTAGACAGATGAAAACTCAAGTAATAGTTTCATAAGAACAGTCTGACAATATAATACTAAATAATATACCTACATGTGTATTTCCAAAGAAATCAATTAAAATCTCCAGTTAAATAATATTGGGCATATCACATTGGAGCTCCACATCTAGGTATGCAGGGGAAAGAAATTTAAAAACATATGTCCATTCAAAGATTTATACATGAATTTTATTGCCAACATTATTCACACCACAAAAGCTAGAAAAAAGTCCAGCAACTGCTAAATGTATTGAACCAAATATAATAAATCTACACAATGAAATGCTATTCAGTAATAAAGTGCAACAAAATACTGAGAAAATTAAAAACAGAGATGAATCTCAGAAACATTATGCTCACTGAAAGAAGTCAATACATAAAAGAATACATATTGTGTGATTACATGCAAATGAAATTTTAGAAAAGGCAAAAACTATAAAACTCATCAGTGGTGAGTTGAGACTAGAAGTAGTAGCAGAGATTGACTATGAATGAGCATCACAGATCCTTTTGGAATTGATGGGAATATTGTAAAACTGGATTGTGGTGAAATTGCACAACAGTGCACATTTACTAAAAAAATTGAGATGTATATCATATTTACAATAGATTAGTTGTTGTTGTTGTTGTTGTTAGGTACCATCGAGTCGGTATCCAACTCATAGCGATCCTCATAGGGTTTTCCTCATGGTAATCCTCATGGCTGTGTCAGGATTGCCTTGGGAGTGGATTGCCAGGCCCTTCTCCCATTTTTGCGGTGCTGGGAATTGAACTCGGGACCTCAGAGACTGCAGCGCAGCGCTCTGCCAGCTGAGCTAAATCCCAGCCCAGATTAGTTGTATGGTATGTAAATTGCACCTCAGTAAAATTATCTTCCTCTCCCTCAAAGGTAATGCAGTTTCCATAATGGTGTTTTCCCTCTTCCTTGCCCTCTTTCCCTCCCTCCCTCCCTCTCACATATTCACACTTACAACCAGCCATCATGTTGTGAGAAAGCCCAGGACTGATGACAAGACTACATAAAAATATTCCAACCAAAGCTCCAATGCTCAGTTGACAGCCAGCATCAACTGCCAGGCACATGCGTGAGAAAGTATCCTCATGATTCCAACACAAAATGAGGAGTCAAGCATCATGGAGCAGAAACAAGGCATCTGCACTATGCCCTGTCTGAATTCCTGACCCACAGAAACGATGAGATAGAATAAGTGATTATTATTGATTTAAGCCACAAAGTTTTGGCAAATTTACAACACCAATAGAAAACTAACACTGACACTAATGAAATCACTACACAAATGAATGTAAAATGGTGATTGGCAGATTTTAAAATGAAAAGGTAACTGGAGCAGTGAGAGTATATAATTGGGAAATGAATTTATTCTTCAAAATAAATTCACAAAAATTTGAGAGTCAGGAAAGGTTAACAGCTGCCATATGCTGAGTAAGTGGCCACTGAATGTGGTCAGTGAGAATATGTGAAATGACTTTGTCAGAGAGCATGGGAAGGTAAGTGTCAGCATAGTCTTATTAGACAAACCTCCAAGGTTGGTACCCCTACTCTGTCACGAATATCTGTGTGATTTTGCTAGGCAATCTCTCTAAGACTCAGTTTCCTGAGATTGTAAAATGGATGATTGAGAGGATTAAATGAGATGATATATGTTAAACACTTAGCATATAGTCTGACTCAGTTAATATTGGTTATTATTTTTATTATGACAAAATGCCTGGGTTGTCACCAAAGGCTGCCACTTAAGTACAAGTTTTATTGTTGTTAGGTACCATTGAGTTGGTGTTCAACTTATAGTGACCTTACATACCACAAATGAAACACTATTGTCAGTGCTTCTCTGCTATTTATAGGGTTTTCAATGGCTGATTGTTTTTTTTGTTGTTGTTGTTTTGTTTTTTGGGGAGGGTGGGAGTTACTTGCCAAGTCTTTCTCCCAAGCCTACAGCACCTGGTGTTCCCAGATAGTCTTCCATCTAAGTACTAACCAGGTCTGACCCTGCTTAGCTTCCGAGATCTGACAGGATCAGACACCACAGTGGTGCGGCTGCAGGCAGTATAAGTTTTAGAAACATGGAAATATTAAGTCTTCTTAAGTCCATCTTGTGCAAAAATTATTCAAGAAATTCAAGTGTCCTCCTTGCACATTTTCTAATTTCTAAGCTCCATAATTAATTGTGCTAAGTCATTTGTAGAAAATAATCATGAATCAAGAATTATAGTTACAGCTAAACAGTTAAAGGATGAAGTTTCCATTTACTTATTATATGTAATTCATAAAATTTGATATTATTTCAGATGATGCCTTCATTCCTAAGGAGGCAATTTTAACATGTCATTTTTTTGTATAACTATCAGATGACACCTTTTTTTGACATGATATTTGGTATTTTAGAAAACACACCAAGAAGTAAAGAACATATAAATTATAGGAACAGAAGAAGAAAGTTGACCTGTTCTCTTCCATTAAAGTTATGATATACTTATGGGCTAAGGAGGTAATCGCAAATCAGTAGTAAGCAGCTTCAAGTAACCGTGGCCCTCTGCTGATAGCTACAGAAGACACTATGAACCAGAAACATCTGATATTGTCACCTTCTGTCATATTTCACTGAGTGATTTGAAGGGTATACAGAAAGAGAGAATGAGCTCTAGGAAGGAAAAAGCACACATTTGGAGTTTTGCATTTTCACTGCTATTTCAGATGTCAGCAAATTGTCACATGCGGACATTTATAAACTAAAAAACATCTTTCTAAGACTTAGTGTACAGCCTCATCTGTATCTTACCTGATTCTCTGTCCCTACTGCCTTGCTTGATTCCTTGATCATAAGAGACACTTTGATTAATGTGTGCTGTACTATATTTAACTACCAGGTCAGAAAGTAAACTTAAAACCTTCTGAAGAATATTCTGTAGAGCCTAGAGCCTAAAAATGTTTCTCTCCTAAACCCAAGAAAGCCATACTATACCTGCTGCTTTCTTTTCTGTCTAAATCTAGGCCTTTTTTTCTGGCTAGGACTATACAGAATAGCATGTTGTATAAAAGCAAAATCTCTAGAGCAAGACTAGCTGAGTTCGAATCCCAATCCTGCTACTTGCTAGGTGTGTTACCTTGGGAAAAGTCACTATGTCTATGTACTTAATCTGCTAAATAGAGAATAGCAATGTCTACTCATTAAGGTTATTGGGAGGAATAAAGTAAGCATACTAAAGCTGGCATATAATAAGCAATTGATTAGTGTCTGTTATAGTGATAGCCAACCAATCTGTTACTGAGCAGCAAGGGCTGTGTGCCCTTGTTAGACTGTTTAGGTAGCCACTAAGACTGCTGTAGCAGCAAATTCTCTGCACTCACACACTATGAGAAGGACGGCTGGAGAGTTTTCTTTCCATCAGAGTTTTAGAGCATGTGGTGTACAGAGAAACAAACTTATGACCCTTGGAAAGTCTTGCTGTGAACAGAAACAGTCATTTAATCTTTCAGGCCAACAGTTATTTTCTTGTTAATTTGGCTTTTATTAATGATAAATATGTCTTGAAAATTCAACAAGTCCTTAATTTTTTTCAGTGAATTGAAAAGTCTTACCAACCTTCTCCAAAACCATCACTAGTCACATTCAGGAACACCTCATTTTGTGTATTTTAATACATGTATTTTAAAGGCTTGAAATGCTGCCACCTAGAGACTACTATTTCATAAAGATAACTATGGCAGTAATCATGAAAGACCACTAAAATAGAACTTAGACATACATTCTAAATGTTACTTTAAAATTCTGCATTATTATTTTAAATAATGTAAATTATTAACATTTTTATGTAAACAAATGCAACCAAGCAAAAAAAAAAAAAGAAAGTAATTCAGAGTGGAGATCAATAGTGCCCCTCATAATTAATATTTCTAAACCAATGACCTGACACAGGTAATGTGTTACTTTTGCTTTGTATGGTGCAATCTCTCACTCAAACAGAATGGGATTTTAAATGAGCTAGGACCATTTTGCTTTCAGGCCCATCATCCATACTTGGGTGGTGAAGTACCACCTGCAGACTCCTGATAAATCATATATTTCTTCAGGAGAACAGGGACCAGGTGATGTACATATAGAGTATTTCTTAGAACCTAGTCTACAGGTTCTATGCTGCTATATGAGCTCCTTCTGTTTACACACTTTTGGGGAAATTACTTTTTGTGTTTGAGGATTAAAATAAACATGGTAAAGGATGGAGCACAAGCAGCTGGTTAAGTTCTTTGGCCACAATTTGAAACTTCATGTGGATATGAAGAAAAATTTAAGGAAATTGTTTTTTTATGCTCCACAAGGAAGAATATTTTGCTAATATTACCTATTATGCAAGAAGTAATTTATATAGAGATTTTTCATTATTATATTACCCATGTATTCTTTCCAACCTTCAAAAGTTTCTTGCTGACTTATGGGTTTAGAAAATTATTTCCCTTGCTTTTTTATAAGAAATATTTGTTTTTAAATGTTATTACCCTTTAGCTCCTCCCTTTGCTTTGTTCTAGTTTACATTCATCTACTGACTCCCTACCAGGTGCTGTAGGCTTGGGAGAAATACCTGGCAATCCACCCCCAAAAAACAATCAGCCACTGAAAGCCCTATGAATAACAGAGAAGCACTAACAATACTGTTCTGCTTGTTGTCCATAGGGTCGTTATGAGTCGGATACCAACTAAAGAGCACCTAATAATAACAACAACTGACTCCAAGTGAAAAACATCATTCCATAATCACCTACAATTGTCCATTTTTCAGGAAGAATGTAATAAAAGAGTGCAGGTCATTTTAGAGATATTTTGGGTCACTTGATAGAAAATACCACATTTAGAAAACATAAAAATGATTTTTCCTTCAAGCAATATTCTAGGTACAATTCAACAACTACTCAGAAGCCTGAAGGGCTATAATGAATCAAAGCCAACATGCATTTCATTAATACTGGACCAAGTTGCAACACAACTTCCTAATTATTCTCAAGAAACAACATGATCACTATAGTCTACCTACTTATTGGCCGGACTTTTATATGGAACATAATGTGTTTAGAAATAAAATATAAACTTGGATCCCAATATTCATAACAAAGTCAGATTTAATTAAACATTTCTAAAGACAACCATAATACAGCCATAAATCTAAATTAGTAATTGGCATCATAAGATAATATATTAAACTCATTCTGGAAGTTTTGGTCAAAGATTAAAAAATGCAAGTGATGACAAGTTCCTGTATTTATTCTTCTTATCATATCATGGTTTTGCTGTGCTACAGTCAAACTTATGACTATTTCATTCTTTTTAAATAGAATAAAAATCAAAGTCTACTTCCTTACAAACTCTACTCAATTAAACATTTGAGGATATTTTATTATATCTATTATACATAATGCTTTTTAATGTCTTTAATTAGTGTTCTGTTTCAAATAAATAAAACATTAGATAAAGGATTCATGGTCATGAGACTATAAAAAATGGCATAGCATAAAGTAGCACACCAAAGCATTTCTGAGGTCAGAAACCAGACTCAACTCTTTCTCTTCCCCCCCCCCTCTCGTCTCACACACACACACATACACACACACACAAACACACACACACACAATGTAAGCAAAAAATAGAAGTAGAGCCTCAGGTTAAAGTAAGACATCTCTAAACCATTGACAGATACAGACAAAAGTCAACATGTGAATAATTGCTTATACCTCATACCTCCCTCATAAAAAGGACTCCAATAGGACAGGAAATAGTAGCAAAAATTAACAAACAAGATTACACAAAATTAAAACATTTCTTCACAACAAAGGGAACAATCAATATAATAAACAGTTCCCACAGAATAGGAAAAGATTTTTGCCAATTATACACTTGGCAGCAGATTAATATCTACAATATATAAAGAACTAAACAATTAAATACCAAAAAAAGGAAACAATCCAATCAATAAGTGGGCAATTGAAATGAACAGATGGTTCTCAAAAGAAGAAGTATAAATGGCTAATAAATATATTAAAAAATGGGGCTCTGTTTCAGATAGTGGTTTGACAGCAGCTGTCCTTTGGGGAAGAAGAAAGTGTTAAGATTGAGTCATAAAGGTCTCTCCTCAGAATTGAGAAATACTGGCGAGCAGCTTTAATCAGTGGAAAATAGACTATGCTATGACACCAGATTAAAATTTAACACTGTGAAGAAGTGAAACCAGCGAGGTGCCACTTCAGTAGTGCTCAACCCAGGCAAGCAACAGTGAGTGTAGGAGGAATCTCTGTCCATTCAGAGGAGTTGGGGCACGGAGCCCAACACACATGAAATAAAAACTACACCAAAAAGGATCAAGAGCTAATCCGTGGACCAGACTTCATCAGCTGACAGTCAGGGGCTCCTATGTGATCTCTGAGAGGCACTGTAAGGAAGAAGAGAGGAGGTGTGGTGTAGACTGCACCAATGGGAAAATACAAGCACCCATGCAGGTAATTGGGAGCATCCTGAAAGGCAGAGACCAGCAAAAGTTCAAGGCCAACATCTGAAGGAGAGATGTGGGAGCATATAGGCAAAGCCTGTGGGGGTGCAGCCAGACTGAGTAAGAGGGCATAGTGAGAAAAAGGGACACCATCCTTTTCCCCTGAATGCCCCCCCTCCATAGCCCAGGGCAATTAGGGAGCCATGGTCTTAAGTTATGCAAAGTAAACAAACCCTGAGCCTAGCTAGTGGTAGGCTACCCTCAGAAAAGAGCAGAGACTGCATGCACTGCAGGATCAAGAATCTCCCTGTGGCCATAAGGAGTGCTCTGGATCAGGAGCACTGCTCATTTAATTAAAAAAATATCTTAGGTAATCTGTCACTGGCCCTGAGAAATTGGGGGCTGTTGAAAGCATTCAAATAACTTGGAACCCTTACAAGTCTTATCTTCTTCTATGGCACTGTACAGTAGGCCTAAAAGGAGCCCAGGGAGCTGTCCATGCCTACTCTGGGCTGCAAAACCCAAAGGCCCACAGCAAGGACTGTAGAAAACACAAGCCTAGCTATTTAGGCTGCAGTTACCTCCAGAGAACACCAGTACACAAGCTTTGACAGTATACAATGCCAGAGGGAGTAGACACTGAGGGTTCTGCACCTGGGATCCCAGCAGGGATCCTGACAGTTCCTGGATCAAAGGGACCAAAACTGGATTGCCTCACAAACAGGCACAGGTACTTGGAGGGCACATACACTCTCTAAGAACTGAGCTGCAATGGAGGAGGGAAGCAAGGACTAGGACATCTGTTTTACAACAACTGGAGAGCAGGTGCGAGTCATAAGGAATTGAGTGATTGAATTAATTAGTACAAGTTAAGCCTTTCTTTCCTTTTTTCTTTTTTTTTTTTTCCTCCCCTATGTACTTCTGTGGGGCTGGGATTTAGCTCAGTTGGTAGAGCGCCCTCTGCAATCTCTGAGGTCCCGAGTTCGATTCCCAGCACCACAAAAATGGGAGAAGGATGTGGCAACCTACTCCCAAGGCAATCCCAAAACAATCTGTCATTGAAAACCCTATAAGGGTCACTATGAGTCCGACAAAACTCGACGGCACCTAACAACAGCAACAACAACAACAACATGTACTTCTGTAGGTCTTTGGATGTTGATCTCATCATATTATAAGTCATCATATTATAGGGACACGTGTATTTACACATTTAATGTAAGGGTATGGAAGCAACCAATATGTTCATTAAGAGAGGAGTGGATTGAAAAATAGTGGTATATATACACATGGAATATTATTCAGCAATAAAAAAGAATGAAATTATATCATTTGCAGCAAAATGGATGGAACTAGAGATCATCATTTTAAGTGAATTAACCCAGACTCAAAAAGAGAAATACCATAATTAAAACATGGGAAACAAAAAGCCATAAATAATTAACAGTGACAGTGTTCAAATTGTGATTAGGTGACATAATTTGTGCTATACTGAGATTAATAGCTTCATGTTTTGAAGATTAAGACTCATAATAAGCATTAAATTCATTGAAAAATAAAATTAAAATTTTTACCTAAATTCCATATTTCCTATTCCAAAATAACCATCTTTTAAAAAATGAGAAATGCCATATGTTCTAATTCATATTGGGAACTAAATCTAACTTAAAGGGAAAAAATTATACATATTTACATATGTTATAATGAACAATCATATCTAAGCATGGAAAATACAAGTAGATCAGATAAGAGAAGGGAGGGTATCAGCAGGCAGAAATGGGAATTGGACAAGGTGGGAGGGGAAACAATGTAGAGGGATAAAGAGGGGGTGGAAAAACTCAAAATACAGGATATAACTATATGAATATATGAGAAAAGAGAAGGAAAAATCAATGGGAATATAACCCAAGACTACATATAATTTTCATTACATACTAATTAAAATTTCTACTCTTTTCTTCTTTAGTTCATACTAAACTTCTTTAGTTCTGTAAAACGTGTGAGATGATGAATGTGAAAGCAAAATTGATTTAATAGTAGCATAATGGATATAGCAAGTGACTTACTACTTTGTACCACACTAACATTTATAAAGAAAATAAAAGAAAAATACTCAACATATCTAGCCATCAGGAAACACAAATTAAAACTACACTGAGATTCCACCTCACTCCTGTCAGAATAGCTAGCAGCAATAAAACAACAACAAATACCAGAGAGGATTAAAAAAAAATAACCCTTGTACTCTGCTAGTGAGACTGTAAACCAGTAGAGCCATTGTGTAAATCAATACAAAGATTGCTCAAGAAACTAAAAATATATGTGTCATATGATCCAGCTTCACCATTTCTGGGTATATACCCAAAGAAATCCAAGCCATTGTACCATAGAAACACCTATACTTCCATGATCATTGCAGCACTGTTCACAATATACAAGATATGGAATCACCCCAGATGTCCATCCACAGATAAATACATTAAAAAATGTAGTATACAGAGCCAAGTGCGGTGGTACATGCCTGTAATCCCAGTAACTGGGGAGGCAGAGGCAGGAGGACCACAAGTTCAAGACCAGAGGTAGTCTGCGTAATTTAAAAAGACCCTGTCTCAAAAAGTGGAAAATGGGCTGAGGCTCAATGGTCCAGCACTTGCAAAGCATGCAAGCATGAGGCCCTGGATTCAACCCCCAGTACCACAAATAAAGAAAAAAAAATGTGGTATACATACACAAAGGAATTTTATTCCACCATAAAGAAGAATCAAATAATGTCATTTGCAAAAGTAAAATGGATGGAACTAGAGACCATCATTTTAAGCAAAATAAGCCATACTTAGAAATACAAATACCATATGTTCTTTCTCATATGCCAAAGCTAGATTTATGTTTAAAAGAAAATATGTATGTGTGTATGTGTACATGTCTGTGTGAGATTCGAAAGTATAAAGGGATCTGGAGAGGGGAGGGGAATGGTTGGAGGAGGGCAAGAGCAACATGGGGGGGTAAAGAGAGAGTAAGCAAGAACAAACTGCATAATACAATTGTATCAAAATTCCACAATGAAACTCATTATAATGTATACTAATTTAAAAATAAATAAATAAATAAATAATTCATGTGAAATCTGAGACTAAGAAAGTAGAGGATAGAATAGAACTCATTCCATCTCTAAATGGCTATCCCCTCTATACTCCTTAAAAGTGAGTCCAGAATAGTTAATCCTAAAATGGATGCATGGAATGGTCTGGCCAAAGATTTGCCTAGATTCTATTAAGTGGTATGCTTTTTGCAGGAGATTCTTCCCCCATTGCTTTTAGTGGTTCTTCTGAAGGTATATTCTATATAAGAGCAGGATAATAATATAAAAGGCATCCTTAAAAACTGCAAAATATTCTTCTGTATATAAAATTACTTTCAATATTCAATAATTCATTTAAGATTCAGTAATCTGACCATCTTCTGGAGAGTATATTAAAATTGGATTGCATTTTCAGAATTCTGCATAATATTACATAACCTTAATTCACGAGGATCCTAATAGTTATAAATAGGTAAGGACTGAGTATATAAGTGTTAAAAGTGAAAGAAATCACAACTTAGTGTATTCCTAGCATTTTTGTCCACAACAGTATCATAAGCCCTATCTAACCTAAATATTGTCAAGTTTTCCCAAGCAATGATCTAAAATGTGGGGTCAATTTGTCATCAGAATCAAAACCCTGTTTCATACTGCTCCCAGGGCCTCCTTTAATAGATACCTCTTCCTTGCTCTACTAGGGAGACATAAGAAAGGCAGAGTAGCATTCATATGAAATTTCATTGACTATGCCCACTTGCATCAAGGGGGTAGATTATACAATATCACAAGAAAATACTCAAAAGAAAAACTTTGTCTCCAAATTATTTTCCACATCAAAATATATTCTCCAATTTCGTCCTAATTCAGCCCCCAGCTCAATCCCAGCAGTGCACATAAAAAAGTGTTATCAAGAAAAATAAAAGAAAGGAGCATTTTTCTATTGACTTTTAAGAGTTTCATCTGATGTGCTTATCTTGGTGTGCACTATAACGTTTCCAAATTCATACAGATGCTATAGATATTTTGGTGCCTGAGTTATACAAATCTTTCATACCAAATAAGTAAAGATAAAGATGAGCCTCCCCTTTATCACAAAAGAAAATTAAAATAATCCCCAAGCCAAAATGAAATGCTTGGAGAAACCCTCTATGGAGGCATTAATTTATTTCTATTAATAAAAAACTAGATATTTAGAGAAAGCTTACACACACACACACACACACACACACACACACACACCCATGAACAAAGCAGAGCTAATAAAACCAAATCAATGTCAGACTTTTAAATCCGTGTGCCTTCTCCTGAGGACTCAGGGGAAATCATCCAAACTGAGTACTTGTCTATTAGAAACTCTAACTATATGATTTCTAAAGCATCATAACTAAGGTTATATAAGTCTTCTTAAGTGAAAATTCTCAAATAGTCAATAACATGTAATTTTCTTCTTGGAACAGCTCCACAACTAGTAATACTTGCATTGCCTCATCTGCTTTACAAAAAAATAGGCCATAATAAATATTCTTTGACTCACATATAACTCTGCTTTGCTCAAATCCTTCTCTAGATGTAACTAAAGGCAAAGAGAATCATCTCCCTTCCAATCTAGGAAACATTCAGCAGGTAAATTTTCATAAAATACTTTTGCAGTGTTGCCTTTCTCCTCATCCATACCCAGTGACTTCTCAGTAATAGTCAAAACAACCTAACCTGTCTTTGTTGCTTCCCAGAAGCTTTGTGCATCTTGCCTTCCCTGTCTTGGGCCCTGGTGCACACCCACTCAAGCCTTCCGCTGTAATTAAGCATGTCTGTCCTTTGTTTCCAAGCACAGTATGTAGATTCACTGCAGCATAGTATCATTCCCAAATTTTCTTCACTTGGAATGCACTTTCACTCTTTTCTCTACCAACCCAAACCTTACCCATGATTTTGGGTTCAATGAAACTCTAATACCCTCTCTGAAGCTTGTTCTAATCTGCCTATCTCACAATTCTCTATACTTCCTGGAGACTCATATTGTATTTATTGTCTTTGCTAACCAAATTAATACTTACCATACTCCTTATATTTTAAATTAGCTACTTGAATATTTATACATTTTCCTCCATATGTATTTGAATTTAATAAGGATAAAGATACTTGTTAGATATCATTTTGCCTTTAATGGCCCTCCTCCAGCAGCTGCACATAGCAGGTGTTCATCAAATTTGGAATTTATTCACATAAATTCAAAGAGAAATGAAGAGATTCATGCTACATACAAACATTTCCTTCCAGAGAATCCTGCTTTGAGTTGCCAAGAGCAATCTTATCCCCCGAGTGTCATTAAAAATAGATATACACCATTTTGTCCTCAGTGGTATAAAGGAAAGTAATAACACAAGGAACAAATAACCATGACTATACCAGCACTAACTCTCCTATTTCAATATTCTTAGATATTTCCATACCTTCCAGACACTAAACATCCAAAAGGAACATAATTTAGGACCTGGATGGATACTTTAACTTTCAGTGAATTCAGGGAAAGAAGTAAACCACTAACAATACTGAGTTCTGAGCTGAGCATGGTGGCACAGATCTGTAATCCCAGTACTGGGAAGGCTGAGGCAGGAGTATCAATCAGAGTTCAAGGCCAGCCTGGTCTACATAATGAGTCCCAGGCCAGACCTACCTGTGCTACATAGAAAGACCTTGTCCCAAAACAAAAGGAAATAAATGAACAAACAGTTCTGAGTTGGGCATGGTGGCACTACTACTGGATTGCAAGTTCCAAGCCACCTGGCTACAAGGTGAGACCCTGTAAAAAAAAAAAAAGCCACCAACCTGAGTTCTACTCCTGGTGCTAAATTAGGCTTCATGTATCTATGAAAGTCCTAACATATACAAACAGCAACACTACATTGTATAAAGCAATTTCCCCAATATATACCCTACACTGAATAACAGATTTTACCACTTGTCTATCTTTCAGCTTTATCTCTTTAATTCCTTCTCTATGGTTATCAACTCAGCCTTCTGATTGATTAACTAGACAATGTAAATTTAATACAATTATTGGAATGGTTGATTTAGCATAGTAATTTGCTACTTATTTCTTATTTATCCAATATATTTTGAAATTCTCTGATCTTCCTTTCCTGTCCTTTTTTGTTATTTCTTGTTTTGAGGAGATTATTCAAAAAAATTTTAACATCATTTTAATTCATATATTTGCTTTCTAGCTGTACCTGTTTATATAATTTGGGGGTGATTATCCTGGCCATTAACATATCAGAGTTTACTTAGACTTAATAGCGTGCCAATTCAGGTAAAATTAACAAACTTGCAAAAGTAAAATTTTATTTATCTATTCCTATTCCTTGTATGGGAGAAGGGCCTGGTGATCCACTCCCAAGGCAATCCCCAAACAGTCAGCCATTGAAAACCCTACGAGGGTCGCTATGAGTCAGATATCGACTCAATGGCACCTAACAACAACAACAATTCCTTGTATGTCTGTAGCAGTACCACTGTGGTGTCCAATCCCATCAATCTCAGAAGCTAAGCAATGTCAGTCCTGGTTAGTACTTGGATGAGAGACTGCCTGGGAACACTAGGTGCTATAAGCTCAGGAGAAGGACCAGGCAATCCACTCCCAAAACACAATCAGCCATTGAAAACCCTATGAATAGCAGAGAAGCATTAATAATACTGTTGCAGCTGCTGTACATAGGGTCACTATGACTTGAACACCGACTCCATGGCATCTAACAGCAGCATGCTTTGTATTGTTGTTTACAAATATCTTAACTGTTCTAGACACTTTTTAACCTCAACAAGCCATTTGTCATGTAAAGAAAATAAAAGGTATATATGTACTTTTTTTATTTTGTATTCTTTTACCTTTCAGTAGATTTAATTAGCATAGGGTATTATTTTCCTCTCTATTGAAACATTTTTTACTACTTTTTAAAAGCACAGAGAGATGATTATCTCTCATTTTGTTTGTCTGAAATGTCTTTATCTTCATTTTTAAAGAATAGTTTTACTAGGCATACAATCCTATATTGATAGAGTTTTTTTCCTTCAATTCTTTAAAAATACAATTCCATTTGTCTCAGTCTTCCAACATTTCTGATGAGCAAGCAGCTGTCATTCATATCATTATTGTTACATATGTATTTTTATTCCATGACCACTTCCAAAATTTTAAGTTACCCATTTTTTTTCCAGTACTTTGAACTTGTTGTTGTTGTTGTTGTTGTTGTTAGGTGCCATCCAGTCGGTATCCGACTCATAGCGACCCTCATAGGGTTTTCAATGGCTGACTGTTTCTGGATTGCCTTGGGAGTGGATTGCCAGGTCCTTCTCCCATTTTTGTGGTGCTGGGAATTGAACTCGGGACCTCAGAGACTGCAGCTCAGCTCTCTAGCAACTGAGCTAAATTCCAGCCCCCTAAGAGGTGCCTAACATGTGTTTCTCTTTGTGTTCATCCTGTCTGGAGTGTGCTGAACTTCCTAAATCTATACATTGATTTTTTTCCTTTAATTTGAGCCAATGGCCAGGTATCCCAAGCCTCTATCCCAGGGAATCAGGAAGTAGAGGCAGGAGGATTGCAGGTTCAAGGCCAGAGGCAGCCTGTGTAACTTAATAAGACCCTATCTCAAGATTTAAAAAAATAAAAATAAAAATAAATGGGCTGCAGGTACAGCCTAGTGGTAGCACACTTGCAAAGTATTGCAAGGCCTGGGGCTCAACTCCTAGGTACCAGGAAAAAAAAAAAAAAATGAGCCACTATATTTTCAAGTATTTTTTCTGCATCCTATGACCTCTCTGTCAAATTCAAATTAAACATACGTTAGACCTCTTGATATTATCTTGGAAGCCACTGAAGCTATGCTCGTTTTTTGCCAATGTTAGTTTTCCCTCTCTTGAACACTGGATAATTTTGATTGACCTGTCTTCTAGTATTGACTCTCTTCTGTTTTATCTAATCTGCTATCAAGCCCATTGGCAAACTTTTCATTTTAGGATAAGTACCTTTCAGTTCTAAGATTTCTAGGTTTTCTTAAATTCCATTTCTATACTGAAATACCCACTCCATAGCTGCTATTTTTTATCTTATTTTTATTTATGTTTTGAAACAGAGTCTCACTATGTAGCTCAGGCTGGCCTCAAATTCACAATTCTCCTATGTTAGCCTGCTGAACACTGGGATTATAGGTATAAAACACCACACCCAGCTTCTTGTAACATTGTTTCCCTTAGGTTCTTCAACATATTTATAAAAGCAAGTTTAAATTGTTGGTATGCTAATTTTCACACCTGATTCATCTGCTTTTCTTTCTTTATTGTGGGTTACAGTTTAATGAAATATTATTTTTCATAGTAGATATGCTGGAATCTATCCTGTTATTCAAAGACATGTTTTTGTTCTGGCAATGAGTTAAATTACTGTATGGTTACCTACAACTTGCAGAGGTTTGGTGTTAACCTTTCCCAGGGTGGATGGATGAAAAACCCATTGAGGTTTAATTTGGAATGACTCAAACTCCAAACACTGTCATCCTTGCCTTGAAGAACCTAAAATCTCAGTTATCTATCCTCTCAGCTGTTTCTTTCTAAGAGTTCTTGGTGTTTCTCTCATACATGCACAGTTTAGAGGCCAGCAAGGACTTTATGAGAGATCATCCTCACTACGGGGAGCTGTTTTTCTATGGATTCTTCTTTTACAGATGTCCTTCTTAATTTTCTGTCACTCTCTCATCCTTGAACTCTGACTTCTGATTCCACAAACCATGAGGTTGTTGACTTTCTGTATAAGTCCAGATGTTCCATGGCATACAGATGGTACAGCAAGTTGTGTAAAAACAAATAAGTAAATAAATAAAGCCATGTAAATGTGATTCTCAGCCAGGGAGTATGGGTCGCTTTCAATGGTTAAATCTCCAGTGTGTTCTGCCTGCTTCTGGCCCCCCTCTAGTGCCTTCAAAACACACACACACACGCACACACACACACACACACACACACACACACACACAAATGCAGGAAGGTCAGCCAAACTCTCTACAATTTTTGGGATTAGAATTTCAACCTCAGTATTAACTTTTAAGTCACCTCTCTAAGATATAGCAAGAGCCCTGAATTAGTTCCCAAGCAGCTTTAGCTCTTCTGTGACTCACGATTTTTCCCTCTTCAAATATATTCTCCTGATAGCATCCAAAGTTATTTTATTAAGACCACAGTTTTGACCATGTGACTCACCTTAAAACTCTTATATAGTTCCTCATTACTCCTAAATCACATCCAAAATTCTTAACACGAGTTTTAACAGCTTGCAAATCTGCCTCTTGTCTATCTCTTCCACTTCATCTTGTCTGCTGTCCTATCTGCCCTTTAGGCTGCATTCACACTACAAATACCTGAACTGAGCAGACATTGTACCTGCCCAGGGTCTTCACACATGCTCTTCTTTCTATTAGGCCACTGTCCTTCCTACTCCATGTGTGAATTGCCTCACTTGACCTTCTAGTTTTAACCTAAATGTCACTTTCAGATATGATTCCACAGATTATGTCAGTCAAGTACTATAGAAAAGTGGACATATATATACACATATATATGTACTATTTTAGTAAGACTTCAGTGAATTTCACAAAGCCATTACTCTCAGTGAGAATAAATTACATACAAGAGTAAAACACATTTACAATATGTTAAAGAGTGAACACAACACTTCCATGTTCTTATATAGATGTTACCTGAAACCCAACTAAAGTGAGAGTGAAGGGACGATTTTTAATGAATTTTATATTTAAAAAATGACAGTAATATGACAGTAAAATTTTCAAACATGGAAAGCTTATGAATGAATATAAAATAGCAGACCTGAAAATGGAAAAATAGCAACCTTATCTGGCAAAGTTTGCAGACCTGCACCAAGGCTTAGAAATTGGAAGACCAAGTTTTTCTGTTGTTGTTGTTAGGTACTGTCAAGTTGGGTCCAACTCATAGTGACCCTGTGTACAACAGATAAAACATGCCCTGACACTGTGCCACACTCTGCACTATTGTCAGTGCGTCTCTGCTATTAATAGGGATTTCAATGGCTGATTGTTTTTTGAGAGTGGGCTGCCAGGTCCTTCTCCCAAGCCTATAGCACCTTGGGTTCTTAGGTAGTCTCCCATTCAAGTACTAACCGGCTAAATCTGCTTAACTTCTGAGATCTGATAGGACCAAATGCCTAGATCTAACAGGATCAAATTCTGCAGTCCATATCTCTGTTAGTGGATATATAAAGTTGTTCACAGGAAGACCTGATGAAAGTCTTTGTAAAAAGGTTTGCCCTTTTGCCACTCATGTCCACACACAGATCCACTAACCACATGTAGAAGACAAGTAGAACCAGGCAAATCTAAAGCATTTGAAATACAAAGGTTCAAGATTTGGTGAAAAATCACAGGTGGAGGGCAGAATTAAGGTGTGGTCCTTGAAAAAGGAAAAGCAATAACCCAGGCATGGAGGTGCGTTTCTATAATCCTTGCACTCAGGAAGATAAGGCAGGAGCATCATGAATTCAAAGCCAGCCTGAGGTACATAGTGAGATCGTGTCTCAAAAAATTAAAATTAAAAAACTTGACACTTACATTATGAATAGTGAAACCCTACTACCATTGTCCTTCTTGATTATGAGAAAACTGCCAACCCAGATTCTATACCATGACTACACCACAAAAGCTGGAGATTGGAGGATTTCTTTCACAAAAAAGGGGAAAACCTAATAAATTCCATTTCTCTAGTGTTCCACAGTGAAACTGCCCACCTGGGTCACCCTACAGAGAAGCCTACCAGTTCATAGCCCAATTACACATGCTGAGAGCACTTCCAGTCAGCTTTCCTGCCCCTCTCTGAAACATGAGCAGTCAAAGACCTCCAGATAGTTGAATAAAAGGTGCAATGTGAAGAATGAAGGGCAGAGAACAGCATGCACACACACAAACACGAGGGATCTACAGGAAACAGAAACTCTAGATTACAAAAAAGTTCTTGAAAATCCATCCTTCATTGAACTAAGGTACTGTTTCTATAACAGGGTGTTATATAACAGGAAATTTTAACTGGAGCACAAAGATGTGATTAACATCAGATATTAATGTGACTTAAGGGAAAGCAGCCAGTAAATCTTATCCATTTTCAAAGTGATTTGGTTGAGAACTAGTTGGACAGTTCTAAAACCCACACAGAGAGTATTAATCAGTTAACAGTGAGTTTGGAGAAAGGATTTGGGAGGAAAATTTCTTTGGGGAAAGTTGCTGAGATGCTGTAACTGAAGGAGGAGAGAGGGTCTTCACTAGAAGTGATGGGGGAGATTGCTGTGTCCTACAGAGTTAGAAGGACCCAAAGAGCTGGTGTCTGACTCCTGCCCAAGAACTTTGGAGGGCAAGAATAAGCTGGCAGGCTGTTTTGATGGGGGTGAGAATGAGAGATGCAGTAACATTTTCAGAGCTAAAGAAATTATGACTGGTTGAGTAGAATGCATTAGTGTATGCCATGAGAGTCCTACCAAGGGGTTTGGTCTTTTAGGAATCCACTGAACTGCTTATGAAGGGAGATATATCAACAGAAAATCCCTTCCAGGCCATCCAAAGTGAAATCATCTTGGGACAGAACCAGTAATAAGATGATTGCCCAATTGCACAGTGAATATAGGCAACCTATTGATGGAATTAATGCTGATATGATTGCATACTGCTCTTCTTTTTCACATAGGCTTCTCTAAAAGATGATTACAGTTTTGTGTGACTTTCATGAGAAATGATGGGAGACCAATTATCCAGTGCTTATCATATTTCAGGCACTTTCTATGTACTTCACATTAACTCATTTGATTTTTACAACCCCATAAAATAGCTGACATGATTATCACCATTTTACAGATGAGAAATCTGAGGCCCAGGGAAGTTAAGTATCACCAATGTCACTTAGCTGATAATTGACATAGCCAGGTTTTAACTTACTCCGTTTTCACAGTCCTATCTCATAATCAATGTATTATGGTTAGCTCTCTCATTGTATCCCTGGCATATCCTTGATTATAACACATACTTCTAATAATCTGATATGTTTAAACTTCATTTTAAACCACGTTTTATGGAAGTAGGTCTTTGTTGTATCAGTTGCCTTTATTTTCATTATTATCCCTCAGAAGCAGAAGCAAAAGGAATCTGTACTACTCAAGGACTACCACTCTCTTGGAATTAACCTCTGGGGCACAGACATACCAGATCCCTTTTGTTGAATTAAATAAGTAAGTATGTGTTTACTTTGATTAAATAATTCTTGGTTGAGAAAATATTTAGGTCAAGGGCATCATATTTTAGAGTTAAGTTTGATAAGGACTGTGTTTTAAACATATGTTGTTGTTGTTAGGTGTCATCAAGTTAGGTCTGACTCCTGACAACCCTATGTATAAAAGAAGGAAAGACTCCCCAACTCTGTGCCAGGCACATGATCTTTTTTATGTTTAAGCCCACTGTTGCAGACACTGTGTCAATCCATCTAATTGAGGGTTTTCCTTTTTGTCATTGGCCCACCACTCTCCCAAACATGATGTCCTTTAAACATGTAGGATGGTTTAAAAATAAACCTGGTTTAAGAGGCCCAAAAAAGGATATCAGCCCTCCTCTTCCTCCTCCACCACTTCCTTCTCCTCCTTCTCTTCTTCTCCCTCCCCCTTCTCCTTCTTCCCCCTCCTCCTCCTCTTTTTCTTCTTTCTTTCCTCCTCCTCCTCCTCCTTCTTGGTTTTTTTTTTTTTTTTTTTCAGTACTGGAGGGTTGAACCCAGGGCCTCGTACTTGCATGCTTCACAAGTTCTGGACCACTGAACTGTACTCTTAGCCCCCCCTCCTTTTTTTTTTTTTTTTTTACTTTTTTATTTTTTATTTTTAGATAGGGTCTTGCTAAATTACGCAGATTACCTCTGGTCTTGAGCTTGTGCTCCTCCTCTCCCTGGATGCTGCTTCTGCCTCAAGAGTCACTGAGATTACAGGCATGGGCCACTACCTGGATGTCAGCCTTCTTCTTAAAGGTCACTATTTTTAAAATAACTGAGACATTTTGTTTTGGTTCGGTTTATTTGTTTTTGTAGTGCATGGTATCAAACCCTAGGTATTGAGCATGCAATGCAAGAGCTCTATCACTAAAGTAAGAGTGAAGGGACTCTTCACTATCAGTCCCGAGTTTGTTTTTGGTCTAAGTACTTTCCAATATTCTCAGTTAAAATTTTCAGTTTAGATTGATCAAGATAGAGCACTCACTCTCGTTCTCTCTCTCTCTCTCTCTCTCTCTCGCTCGCTCGCTTGCTTTCTTGCTCTCACTCCCTCGCTCTCTCTCTCTCACACACACACACAAAATATTTCCACTCCAATTATCTCTAAAAAGCAACACTGTAGCACTACAGCTGAGATTTTCCCAGTTTCAGAAGATATGGTACACATCTGATTCATAGAGGAGATCTGGAGTTCCTGACCCCTCCCATCCACTCGTTCATTTATTCTACAAATATTCCTCGTGCTACTACTATGTAGTAGACATGTGATGGGCCTGGAAATCCAAAATTAAATAAGATTAATGTGGCTTCTGTCCTCAAGGAACTTATAGTCTAGTGGATTTCTTGTGATTACCTACATATACCTATTCTATATACCATCTTTAAACTGGAAAAGTAGATAATCAGGCATGTGATAGAAAATACAAAAACTTGAGCTGAGTAGATAGCACACACCTATAATCCTAGCATTCGGGAGCCTGAAGCAGGAAGATTATGCACTTAAGGCCAACCTGGGCTACATAGTGAGACCCTGTCTCAAAAATAATAAAATAAAATAAAAGTGGAGTGGAGTGGAGATAAAAAGAAAAATATGGTAAGTAAAATCTTCATGAGGGCCTGAGAGGTTTTTATATAAGTATGTAAGATTTATGATGCCAAGTTTAAACACTCAGATATTCATTTTCCTTCCCCTTCATATTCTCTTTATTCATTTATGCCACTATTATTTTGTAAGAAAACTTTTGTCGCATTGATAAATGAAAAACTTACATCCTGTAATGATATTTTCAGTGAACATGTTTCTGTAGGTTTTCAGTTACCCTGTGTTAGGTGCTTTCTTCCTCTGAGGTGGAAACAGAAAAAGGGGTAGAGGAAGCAGCATGCTATCAAGGGATTAGCAAAGGCATAGGTTGGAAATAATCGCTTCCTTCAGCTTCCTAGAGTTGAGCTAAGCTAATGAGCCTAGGATATTTCTGGTGAGAAATAAAAAATCTCTGCAGATTTTTCTCTTGTCCCTGATAACAGTTCAGTCAAACCAGAAAAATACCTCATTCTAATTGTGTCTTTCAAAACAAACACCACAATGAGAACAAAAAGAAAATATTGGCAACCTATGAAATCCTTAGTACCCAAACTAAATGCAGTAAGTTAAATAAGGATCTATCCTACCTCATGTTCTTCATAAACTCCCTCTGAGGGGTACTAAGCAGTTAGCAGTCTCCAGAGAAGCATTGCTTGCCAAAGAGCCATGCAAGATGCCAAGAGCACTGGAATCAGATCAGCGCTCCTGCTTCCTTTGACACTGGATACCTTCCAAATATAACTTCCTCATTAAACCACTTTTGGAGATTCTTTCTTCTTATGTCTTTGAATTTTACAATTTTTAAAACTTTTTAAGATCTTGTTTACTCTTTTAAATTCATTTTACTTTTTATTGTTTCAGATCCCCATCATTTCTCCAAATTTTCTCTCTTACTTTAGGATCTCCTAAGCAAAAGTACTTTTTTTTTTTTTCTTATAGAAACCTGCTGGGACTGAAATCAACAAAGATCGCTCATCCATACTTAATTTTCTTCACAGCAGGTGCTGTGGTACAGTCCTGATTCTGGACAGAAACATGATAGGGCTTTTGTTGCAGCTGCCATGCTACTTACCAGAGATCAATAAATGATTAGAACACATAACACAATGAATGATTCCAGTGACACTGAAATGATGATATAAGAAATCACATAAAATTCATACATTCACTTGTTCATTAGCTGCCAAGATTCCAAATTTAACATGCACAGTGCCTAACTAGTTTCAGAGTGTCCTGTTTGAATTTTAAAGTTGTTTTTGTTTGGCTTTGTTTTTGTTGCTGTTCATTACTTTGCTTAATTCAAAAACAGAAAAAAAAGTTTTAGTGAACAATTTAACCTGTGAAAAGTAAAGAAATTTAGTAAGAGTTCATTTGGTAAGCATTTATCTACATAATTTTCTAGATAACTAACATTTACTCTTTCTCATAGGAAAAGTTTAAAATATTCACTTCAAGAAAAGCTTTCAAAATTCTTCATGCACAATTCCATTCTTTCTTAAACTTGGAATATTGAACAGAATTTAATGTTTTTCTTCATACAAGGATTCCAGTTATTTACTTTTGCATTAATTTTCCTTCAGCTGAATTATAGATTTTACGGATTTCCCATCATTTTGTGGCTGACAGAAAATCTCACAAACTCACACTATGAATAATGTTCAAATTTGCCTGTCCATATTTGGGCTCTCAACACTTATCATCCTTCTACATTTGTTCTTCATCTTCCTTAGATTCTCCATGCAGAACATAAACTTTAACTATGTCCTCAAGCTTCCAATCTAACTTCCCCACATAACCTTCTTCACATTTCCTGTTTGTTTTTGTTCTGTTTTAGAAAATTGAGTCTAGAGTCTTTTAAGTGCCTGTCTATTCCTAATTTAACATTTTAGCATTATCTTTCCCTTCTCAGGAGATAAAAGGACTTCTCACCACAACCTCTGCTCCTGAGCACTCTCCAGTCTGCTCCAGGATTCCCATCAGTTACCCCCACCACCACCACCAATTCTTCCTTCTTGGATCTGTTTTGTTGTTGCTGCTGTTTTGGTTTTGTTTTGTTTTGTTTTTTGAGAAGCTTCTCATTATATCACCCAGGCTCAAATGTGATCCTTCCACCTCCACCTCCTGAGTGCTGGGATCACAGGTATGCTCCACTGCATTTGGCTATATATTTTTTAAAAACACATTATTTTTGTCCAACCTAGAATCTAGCCAAGGACAAGAAATGACCTTGTCATATATCTTCATTAGTAAGGAGAATTGTTTTGCCTCAGTCATATCACTGACACCATATTCCTTTGAAGCAGCTGACTATATAAACCATGTTATGCAGGTACAAAGTATCATTGAGCCATGAAACACAAGTCTCAGGAAGCATCTTAAGGTTCCCACAAATCTAGTATCGGTTTATTAAATAGAGTCCTAATTTCTTTTTTTTCTTTTCTTTCTTTCTTTCTTTCTTTCTTTTTTTTTTTTTTTTTTACAGTGCGGAACCCTCTTGTGAAATGTAAGAGGTTGTATCATACACAAATATTTTATAATAGGTTATCTAGTCCTCCATATTGCTAAAAGCAGAAATCCCCAAGTTTCTCTATCAATAAAGATTAGAGGCTTTCCTGTCAAGGTAGTGCCTTGATGAGTCACTGTGATAACAGAAAACACCAGCATACCACATCTATAAAACTATAAAACAGGATACTTATATTTAAAATCATTTTCTGGAAGAAAGAAAGAGATATAATCCATCTTTCCTCACTACTTCTATTAAAAACTGATTTTAGAAAACTATATTGCACAATTAACTGTGGAAACAATATTTAACATAATTTCTGCTTCAAAAAGATGGGGAATTTTAACTAAACTGTAAGCACATTGTCTAAGGTCACATAATAGTTAAGAAATAAATCTCATATATAAATCTAGAGTTCATTTTTTCAACACTCAAAATAAACAACAGGATAATATCTGCCATGAAATTCTAATGATATAATTATTGAGTTGCTTGTTTGTTGTTAGGTACCATTGAGTTGTGTCTGACTCATAATGACCCTTAGAGGGTTTTTGTTGTTGTTGTTGTTTTTGGTTTGTTTTTGTTTTTGTTTTTGTTTTGTGGTACTGGGGATTGAACCCAGGGCCTCATGCTTGCATGCTTTGCAAGTGCTGGACCACTGAGCTGCACCCCTAGCCCATTTTCTTTTTTCTTTTTCTTTCTTTTTTTTTTTTTTTTAGTTTTTGAGACAGGGTCTCACTAAGTTATGCAGACTGCCTCTGGTCTCCAACTTGCAATCCTACTGCCTCCACCTCCCGAGCTGCTGTCTTATAGGGTTTCAATGGCTGATTGTTCCGGGACTGCCTTGGGAGAGGATTGCCATGGCCTTCTCCCATTTTTGCAGGGCTGGGAATCAAAATAGGGACCTCAGAGATTGCAGAGCAGTGCCCAACCAACCAAATTGAGCTGTTAGACACTATTACATAACTATCTTTAGAGTAAAATTAGATGACATGTGAAAGTCATCTAAGACATAAAAAGGAAACTGGCTTTACAGAAAGGGCAGGCAAATTTTAACAATAATAAAATAGACCTTACAGCAATGAAAAACGTTGTAATTGTTCCTGATTCCCATTTCCACTAATTGTACACAAAGTAAATCAGATCAATCCTCACACTAAGAACAACTATTAAAACTGGAAAATAGGTGTTTTCAAGTTTCCTCAATGCTATTTGAAGGTTAAAAAGGCAAAAATGAATTTAAAAACCAATATCTAGGGGAGGAAATGAAAGAGACAGAAATGATCTACATTTGGAGCCACTTTTCCTCAGCACATAATTCTCATGACAGACAAGGAACCTGGGAGAATCAGGACCTTAGCAGAACTTTGGACAGATTCAGATTCAGGTGCCAAGGGAACAAAAATTGGAGTTCACTGACTACCCAGGACTGAGTTCAGGGTAATTACCTTGCATTTTCATTTGGGATCACAAAGAAAACCCCCCAGGGATAAAGGCTTATCCTAAAAAGGCAGGCTTTTAGGGTAACAAAATCAAGCCTTGATTATATTAAGGGGATCTGGACTATGTAGAAGAAAATATAAATCTTCTCTTCTAGAAGATAAAATCATCAAATTACTTAAATTATCTCTACTACATGTTTGAAATGTGCAGTTGATATGAAAACATAGCTAGATAAGAAGACAACACAGCATGACCATAACCTAGAAAACGAGATAAAAGAAACAGAAAACAGGAAATACATAGCAGAGTTAATAGAAACACATTTTAATATATTTAAATAAATAAAAGTCACAAGTAATATTTTGTTGAACAACTAAAATATACAAAGGAGGATCAAAGAAAATCTGGATATGAAAAAAAATGCAAAAACTGAAATCAATACCTCATATATATGGGTTTACAGTAAAGTAGTCACCAATGGGGCTGGGATTTAACTCAGTTGGTAGAGTGCTGCGCTGCAGTCTCTGAGGTCCAGAGTTCAATTCTCAGCACCACAAAAATGGGAGAAGATCCTGGCAATCCACCCCCAAAGCAATCCTGAAACAGTCAGCCATTGAAAACCTTATGAGGGTCGCTATGAGTCGGATGCCGATTCCACCGCACCTACAACAACAACAAAATATATATACTTCTTCCCCTTTAAGTTACATTTAGCTCCAACATATGAATGAGAACATATAATATTTCTCTTTTTGAGTCTGGGTTAATTCATCTAAAATGATTTTCTCCACTTTGATCCATTTTGCTGCAAATGGCATAATTCCATTCTTCTTTATTGATGAGTAATATTCCATTGTGTATATATGCCACAATTTTTTCAATCCACTCTTCTGTTGATGGACATCTTGGTTGATTCCATACCCTTGCTATTGTGAAGAATGCTGCATTAAATATGGACATACAGCCCTTTGCAGAAAGAACTACAAACAAGTCCACTTCATAAGGAAGGTAATATAATCAAGAAAGAAAAAGTAGATTTAAGATAAAACTGGTGATATGGTGTCCATATCACTCCAGTAAGAATAGCCAAGATTAACAAAATAAATAATAACAAATGCTGGCAAGGTTGTCGAGAAAAATCAACCTTTTTACACTGCAGGTGGGACTGTAAATTAGTTCAGCCACTTTGGAAATCAATATGGAGGTACCTTAAAAAACTGAGAATAGAACTGCCATGTGACCCAGCTATATCACGCCTATGGCTGATGGATGTGGCAATCCACTCCCAAAGTAATGCCAAAACAATAAGCCACTGAAAGCCCTATGAAAGTCACTCTCCGTCAGACACAACTTAAGAGCAACTAATAACAACAATATCGCTCCTGAGGATATATCCAAAGGAAGATAATTTAAGGATTTCTAAACATGTGTTTTCATTTAATGTTTTTTCTACCAAATTCGCCAAAGTAAATATATTCTTGATAGAAACAAAATTTGCCAAGCCCCTAAATGTTTATTTTGGCCTTTTGAAAGTTATAGACTTTGGGAGCTGGGCGCTGTGGCAAACACCTGTAATCCCAGTGGCTCTGGAGGCAAAGGCAGGAGGATCGCAAGTTCGAGACCAGAAGCAGTCTGTGTAACTTAGTGAGACCCTGTCTCAAAAAGTAATAAAATGGGCTGGAGGTGCAGCTCAGTGGTCCAGCACTTTCAAAGCATGCAAGCCTGATGCCCTGGGTTCAACCCCCAGTACCGCAAAAAATATAGATAGGTAGATAGATAGATAGATAGATAGATAGATAGATAGATAGATAGATATAGATAGACACATAGATAAATGTTATAGACTTTGAATCTCAGTACTAATACTTGAATCTTAATTTTGCCTCTGGTGCTGGAATCACAGGCTCAAGAAGAACCACTGAATCTTTTTATCTCCCATATCCCTATCTATTCTAGCATGTATTATTTGCTAGAAAGATGAGCATCCTATATTGCAAGGAGCACAGATATGCTACTCTTTCTCAGCTACAATGATGAAAACCTCCAATAAGCAATTATTCTGTGAATGGATTTTATAGAATGCCAACTCATGCTGCAAAATGAATTCATCTTTCTGTTTACAACAAATATCACCCAAATGTCCCTCCACCTTCGAGAATAAGTATGATGACAAAAACAAGAATTTAGGGGAAAAATTAATTACCAATTTCTGAGACAGTGTTAAAGCACACAAATATTGCAGGTTTATGAGGAAAATCCATAAGGCTATAATATGTTGTAGTGTATCACAATCTAGAACATTGTGCTATTACAATATTTCAAAGAAGCAATCTTGTAAAAGTTGTTTCGACCTCAAGGAAGAGCAATTAGAAATTTTTAACTACTTACAGAAAAAATATGCATACCTTGAGGAGATGGATATGTCATTACTGACAATTTATTCACTCATTATTTATAACTAAGCACTTAAATCTGTAAAACAAGATTTACAGTTTGTTGGTTGAAATGATCAAAAGTTAAAAACAACTCAGTGCTTTTTACTATAATTGAAGTTCAGTCTAAATTCCAGGTTATCTACAAAATAGAAAAATCAGAAAAGTCCATAAGGCATTATTTTTTAATGAATAGTCTCTAATTATTTATCTACTGCATCATGCCCACCACCAAGATAATGTACGAGCATACTTACTTTTATAAACAATGTCTGAAAGGAAGAAAATCCCCTTCTTATATCCAAGCTTAGTCATCTGTATCAGTTCTATGTGGCTGCTGTAAAAAAATTGCCACAAACTTGGTGGATTAAAAGAATAGAAATGTATTCTCTCCTTGTCTCTTCCAGTTTCGTGTGGCTCCAAATGTTCCTTGGATTGAGGCCACATGCACCCACTTTCTCAGCTTCTGCATGTCTCATCTCTATGTGTCTGTCTCAAAACTGTCTCTGCCTCTCTCTCTCTCAGGATATAAGTGATTATGTTTAGTGCCCAGACAGATAATCCAGGATAATTTTTTCTTTCCAAGAGCATTAAATTTATCATATCATTTAGCACATAAGGTATTATGCACAGGTTCCAGGAATTTAACATGCTTTTTTATTTTTTATTTTGACAAGGTCTCACTACATATCCCAGGCTGGCCTTGACCTCATGATCCTCCTGCCTCAGCCTCCTGAGTGCTGGGGATATAGATAGATAGACAGACAGACAGATAGATAGATAGATAGATAGATAGATAGATAGATAGATAGATATATGCACATACACACATACACACATATATGTATATCTGTGTATATATGTATATATGTGTGTGAGTGTGTGTGTGTATATACACACACGGATACCTTTTGGTGTTATTTTTCTCCCCACCACACCATCTGCCTGTAATTTTATCTTACAATTTTCTGCCATCCCTGGTATTTCTCCTTTTAAATCTCTCCTTCTCCTTGCCTCCTTCTTTTCTCCCTTGTTATCTTTGATTGCTCTTCCTTCAATGGTTCTCTCCCCTCTTTACTAGAATCATGTGGTATTAATTTCTTTGGGATGCCATAACAAAGTACTACACACCGGGTGGCTTAAACAACAGATATTTATTTTGTTATGATGCTGAAAGAGTTCAAGATTCAGGTGTTGGCATATTTGGTTCCTTCTGAAGCCTCTTTCCTTGGTCATAAGTATTCATTTTCCTCTGTGTCTTTATATGGACTTCCCTCTGTTAATGTCTATGTTATAATTTCTTTTTATAAGGACACCAGTCATATTGGATTCAGGTCTACTCTAATGACATCACATCAACTTAATTACCCTTTTGAAGACCATGTCTCCAAATACAGTCACATTCTGAGATAATGTGAATTATGACTTCAACATACAAATATTGAAAGGGTAGAATTTAGCCCATAACTCATACCATTCATTCCTCATTTCTGAAGAAAAAAAATAAAAATCTTCTCTCGAAAAAACTCCTTCAAATGACCAGCTCTCTGTCACATATTTACTTCCTATGAGATGTGTTCCTCTACATTTCTCAGCTCTCTTGCTGTATGGTGCAGCCTATACTCTGAAAATTTGTATATAAAAAAGAGAATGTGATTTTGTTTTAGAATCACAGTCTCAAAATACTGAAAACAAATGGATTATACTTTTCCCCAAAAGCAAGTTATATGATATTTTCAGATGCATTTTGTCTTCATACCCTTAACTTTCATCAATAGAGGCTATATGAAACAGCTTTTACAAAGTCAAGTATGACACTATGGGAAAATTGTTTAGTATACCTCCAAAAATCTTTGCTTCCCCTGATGACTCCTTTTAATGTTTTGGTCAGTAATAATTTTGGAGTTGATATATTTGTTTGGTTGAGTTTTGTTTCTATTTTTCCTATGTAAACCTTTATTTGGATGTGAATTTTATAATGATAATGTAATCTTGAGAAGATAACAACTGAGGCTCTCTTACTTATTCATGCATGTCCTATACCGAGAAAAGGTACTCAATTAACATTTATTAAATAAATCAATGAGCTGACTTTGTAGTCTGAATATCTGCATTGCTATTTTTGGTCTTAATCTTGACTTTCTTCTCTTATTTGTATTTGTCTGCACCTAATTGTTTTCTACTTTTGCTTGATAGGGTACTTATAAATAATTTGGGGGTACATTTCCTCTAGGGATGTAAGAGTTTTAAAAGTCCTAAAAATATCTTTGGTAAACATTTAATTGAATTAGTTGATATACATAACTTCAGAATGATGAAGTTTTGAATGATGTAATGCGAGGGTCAGCCCTAGAAAGAGACTTTCTGCCTTTCATTTTACATCAAGGCATTTGTCATTACAGAATAGATTAGAGCAGCAGTTTTCAAAGCAGCCAAGAACCTGTGTGTCTCCAAAATCTCTTAGGAGATCTATGAGGTCAAAACTGTTTTCCAATAGTACTAACACATTATTTGTCTTTTGCATTCCAACTTTTCTCATGAGTATAAAGTTTTCTAAAGGATACAGATGTGTAATACCATAAATTAAATGAAGCAGCTACTAGTTTTCTATTAAAAAATCTTTTCCGTAAAATTTTCACTCTAGATAAATTTTATCCTAGATAATTTCCAAAAGGTTTTACTAATTTCAGTACACATTTAGTGTTGCCATTTTTAACAACAATTTTTATTTTCTTAAGTTTTAGTTTTTAACATGATAAACGTTGGTAGATATAACCTTCATAAACAAAAGCTCTTTGATGGGTCCTTAGAGTGTTTAAAATTATAAGCTTCCTGATACAAAAAAGTTAGGAAAACTGGGTTATTAAAAGAAGGGCCTTTATCTTCTGTATTGTTGGAAAACAAAACCAAAATGAAATTTCCCCTTTCACTACTCCATTGGATCACTAATCATAGGGAATACTCATGATGTCACAATTACTCAACACCTTGAAATATACAAAAAGCCACTGGATAGAATGAAAGAAATTTGAGTAATGGCTTCCCAGACAGACAATCTATGGATCTTGGGACATAACCCCAAAATGTATTTTTCTTTTCTTACTACCATTCTTTATCTACCCCAATTCCAAACCTGAGATATCTCCAATCAATTCCTAGCTTCTAAGAAAATAGTATCCCTCTCTATCTGACTTTCCTGCAAATATTCCTCATTCAGAGTAATTCCTAGCATACTCCATCAGTGACCCTTATGTTTCTGATGCCAGTGCCCAGAGGTCTCTTTACATGCTGCTGTTTCTCAGAGGTATGGCTTTGTAGGGGGATGGCAAATATCCATCATAGCATGTGCCAACTCTGATATATTGATAGTGACTGGCTGGAACATGGTTGGAGAAAGATTCTGAAGCTGTTTTCTGGCTTAACAAGACAAGTACCATAATTGATTAGTGGTCTAATCTAACCCTGAGCACTACAAGAGTGTTAGCTTCTGTACTGTGTATTTGTTAACCCTATGAAATCAGTTGGAATCACTATAGCCAAATAGATGGAGAGCAAGACAACAAATGTCTAATCCCCACAAAAATTACAAAGAAATGTAACTATGATTTTGTATAATAATAGACATCAACAATGTTATACCTCTCATAAGCAAATCTGATCCTCTTAAAATGCAAGCATACACTTTATGATTAAAAGAAACAAAAGCTAAAAATATAAGAATTGCTTTGAAAGTATATAAAAATATAGTATGTGAATCTACATTTACCTTTCACATGAACCAGGATAGATGTCAACTACCCTTGGTGTCACTTTTAGGGGCTGAGCCTAAATCTTTCCTTTGGGAACAAGCTTCCCCGAATGGAATCCAAGAAAGTGAATTTTAGAAATGCCAACTGTGCCTCTTGACAAATCCCAATGTTGTCCCTGCTGCTGCTACAATATGGCACCTGCTACAAGTGCTCAAATTCTTTACAATAGATCATCCTGCTGATGTAATTCATGCCAAATACATGAATGAAAAAGAGAAGGTGAGGGAGGTAGGAAGGTGGAGGAGAAGGAGGAAATGAAGAAAGGAGATGGAATAAGAGATAAACAGAATACAAGTCATCCCTAGAGATTCAATTCAGTCTGGGTTTTTCTTTGCTTAGCAGGAACCATAGACAACATATATATCTTTAGAATGTGTTCCTATGAGTAGAAGCTCTACAGTGACTAGTAGCTATTATAGCCTAGTACTATTATAGCAGTGATACAAGCTGGCAATATCCCCATTTAAATCATATTTTATTGATAAAATAGGAAAACCATCTTGAGACCCAAGCACTGACAAGAACTGGCACTTGTTCCTGGGTAGATTGCCCTTTCTTCATTTTGCCTGAGATCTATGTTATAGAGAAGTGCACTGCAAAGCAAGTAAAGCCTAGAGCTAATATATCTGCCTCTGAATTGTGAATTTTATCACAGCATTGTGATAAAACTAAAAAACAGAAAAGATTAATATTGAATCTGTTCCCTTGGAAACAAAAGAATACTTAGTGCTTTAGGGAAAATATATATTTACAGCACAGTTTTCACAAAGATGTGGTACTAAAATGAAATTCTTGTAATTACAAATAAGACTAGTAAGGAATAAATGGAGGCAGAAATATAAAGATATAGTTTTATACTTTAAAAAGTATGTACATGGGCATGACTCTATATGCAAGATTATAAAGATTATATGCAAAATGATAGAATAATGTAATTAAAAATTGATGCTACCCATTGCTTTACTAATATAGGCAAGTATTTCCTCAACAAGACTCCAGTTACCCAGGAAACTGTAACAAGAATCAACAAATGAGATTATATGAAGGTAAAAATCTTCTGCAAAGGAAAGGAAATAATCAACAGAGTAAAGGAAGAACCCACAGAATAAGAGAAAATGTTTGCATCCTACACATCTGGCAGAAGACTAATTTCTAGAATATACAAAGAACTTAAGAAAGCAAATACTAAGACAACAAATAACCCAATAAATAAATGGGCAATGGAACTGAACAGACATTTCTCAAATGAAGAAGTATGAAGGCTAAGAAACAAATGAAAAAAAAAAAAAAAAACAACCTCAATATCCCTAGCCATTAGGGAAATGCAAATCAAAACAACACTGAGGTTTCATCTCACTACAATAAGAAGGACCAAAATCAACAGAATAAATAATAACAAATACTGGCGAGGATGCAAGGAAAAAGGGAGCCTCTTTGTGTGTGTGTGTGTGTGTGTGTGTGTGTGTGTGTGTGGTACTAGGGTTTGAACCCAGGGCCTCACGCTTGCATGCTCTGCAAGTGCTGGACCACTGAGCTGCACCCCCAGCCCTTTTTTTTTTTTTTTTTTACTTATTGAGACAAGGTCTTGCTAAGTTATACAAACTGCCTCTGGTCTCTAACTTGCGATCCTCCTATCTTCGCTTCCCAAGCCACTGAGATTACAGGCATGCGCCACCATACCCAGTTCAAAAGGACCCTTTTACACTGTCAGTGGGACTGTAAATTAGTTCATCCACTTTGAAAATCAATATGGCAGTACCTCAGAAAACTAGGAATAGAACTTCAATATGTCAGAACTATATCATTCCTGGGAATATACCCAAGGAAGATAAGTCATCATTCCACAGGGAGACCTGTACTTCCATATTTAATACAGCACTCCTCACAATGGCAAGGGTATGAAATCAACCAATATGTCCATCAACGGAGGTGTGGATTGGAAGACTGTGGTATATATTCACAATGGAATATTATTCAGTGACAAAAAAGAATGAAATAATGTCATGTGCAGCAAAATGGATGAAACTGAAGAACATAATTTTAAGTGGTCTAACCAGAAAGATGTCTACATATGTTTTATTGACTATGCAAAAGCATTTGATTGTGTGGATCATAACAAATTATGGATAACACTTTGGAAAATGGGAATACCAGAACACCTAATTGTGCTCATGAGAAATCTGTACATGAACCAGGAGGCAGTTGTTCGAATAGAACAAGGAAACACTGAGTGGCTTAAAGTTGAGAAAGGTGTGCGTCAGGGCTGTATACTTTCACCCTATCTCTTCAATTTATATGCTGAGCAAATAATCCGAGAAGCTGGACTTTATGAGGAAGAACGTGGCATCAAGATTGGAGG
>VMDO01010062.1:0-73655 GCA_007922755.1 Pedetes capensis
CATTTCTCAATTTGTTCTTCATCTGAGAAGTTCTAGTTCCTTCTCATCTTTCTCTGGTATAACCACTATTCTAATGATATGTATACTTTGCAGGATTCTTTTAAGAATATATAAGCAAATAGTAACACAGATTCATATTGTATCTCATTCTAAAACAATTCTAGGAAGTTACATATATGTGGAATCTTTCCATATTAAGAAAAAGTCTTCTATAAAGTTGAATTGTTAGGCTATAATCCATTTAAGCAGTCCTATTGTTAGACACTTGAATGTTTTCAGTCTCTTGCTATTACAATGTCTCAAGAAATAGTACTGTATTATATGATGTATAATGTGATTCATCTTTCCAAGTAGACCCATATAATAAGTTATTGAAAATAGAAATTAAGATACATATTTCCAAAATTTCCCTCCACAGCAGCTAGACAAATTTATAATCACACTAGCAATGTCTGAGAATTTGCATCACTCTAGAGCCTTGATAAAATAATGAAAAATAGTAGTTTTAATTTGTATTTTCTTATTGTGGTATTGTCTATTTTTCTACATATTTAAGAATCATTTTCTATAAACCATACTTATGGTCCATTTTGGTATTTTTGGCATTTATTTGGGTATAATAGAGGTTTGGTCTATTATTTCTTATATAAGTAGTGTATTATTAGTCTGCTTTTGATTATAATAATGAAATACCTGTGGCAGGCTAACTTCAAAAAGAGTTTTATGGGCTGGGTGTGGTGGCACACACCTGTAATCCCAGCGGCTCAGCAGGCAGAGGCAGGAGGACTGCAAGTTTGAGACCAGAGGCAGTCTGCGTAACTTAGTGAGACCCTGTCTCAAAAAGTAAAAAAGTGGGCTGGGGTGCAGCTCAGTGGTCCAGCACTTGCAGAGCATGCAAGCACAAGGCCCTGGGTTCAACCCCCAGTACTGCAAAAAAAAAAAAAAAAAAAAAAAGAGTTTTATTTAGTTCACAATTTTAGAAAATGAAGGTCCAAACCACAGAGTGTCAGCTCTGTTAAGGGCCCTGTAGCAAATGGTAGGAGAGTGTGTAGGATGAAGTGACCATATTTCAGAACAGGAAGGCAGAATGTGATTGGGCTTGCTCTTATTACAACACACTGTCACAGAAGATCAGGAGTTCCACAAAAGCTACCATAATCTCTTCTGGGTCAATGAAAACGTGTTCATGATTGAAGGACTTCCCACAGGCCCCATCACTTACTGTTCTCACCACCTCTCAGCACTGCTACACTAGGTACCAAACTCCTAACATGTGAACCCTTGAGGGACTCATCAAACCACAAAAAATCATATCAAATTGCAAATATATTCCTAGGTTTGTATTTTATTTTTGACTTAACTTATGGTGCCTTCATTCATTTTTTAACTCTTTCCTTCCTTCTTTCCTTTCTTCTTTATTTTATGATTATATCTTTGTACTTAAATATATGACCCATTTTGTATTTATTGATGATATATAGTGTATCAAAATGTAGTAGTGTAGCCAAGATGGGCTGAAGTTTGGCTCAGTCTATAGAGTACTGCTCTCTGAGGACCTGGTACACTCTCTGAGGACCTGGCTTCTACCCCAAGCCCAGCAAATATGGGAGAAAAATGTGGCAATACACTCCTGAAGCAATCCCTAAAAACAATCAGCCATTGAAAACTCTATGTTGTACATGAGTCAGACCCAATTTGATGGCACTTAACAACAAGAAAGTATAAAATATGGATCCAAGTTACAACTGATTTTTTAAGTAACTTAAAAGTTGTGAAAATATAACAATATGTGGTATCTCAAAATATAAGATAGTGAAAGACATGACTTCCTTACCCAAAACTCAGCATTTCATGATGGACTACCAGAAAAGGAACTGGACTGTCACAAGCCCCCATAGAAACTTAATGTGACTTTGCACTCAATTTAATCAATTTCTATCAACTTCCAAGTCTGGATCCCACTTTAATGATCTCACTAAAATACAGTCTGATATATCTCCAGTCATGAGTACTTATGTGGTTAAATGTGGAACTGATTTGTCCTATAATGCAGTCACACAAACAAGAGCTGATCCCAGGCTTTGATTTTGCAAAGGAAGAGGATTTAATTCACATTTGTACAATTTAAAAACTCCAAGCTTAGCAGCATATGAAAGATTTTTAAGCCTCCTACTTGTATAGGCTTTATTCCCACTGAATAATATCTAAATACTTCTTAATTTCTGACCATTTATAAACAAGTTAGAAACTTATCCCCCAAAAATTTACTTCAGATGAATTTTTTGAGGTAAGGCAAGTAATTAAAACATTAAAATTATAGCACAAAAAATTAGCTATAGGAGGAACACAAGATTTAAAAAATAAAGTCAGCCCCCCAAATATCTTTTATGTCTTAAAAATTGAAGAGTCAGATAAATAATACTAACTTTGATTGTTACATCTAGTGTCTAATAAACAAATATAAATATTTAAGATGAACATATACTTGTAATATTATCAACATTATACTTAAATGTCCAAATATATACAAATCTTTTCTTAAATCTTCTTTGTTTTACCAATTTTTGTCATCCTTACATTTTTCCAAAAATTATCCACCAATTCGCTAAAGTAATTTCTCCCCAAAGTTCGTATACTTTCTAGTATGCTATCCTTCAAAGACTTGTAGGGTTTGTGTTCTATGCAAGGAAAAATCAACTGAAGATTGTTAACTCATAAATTTACCCTTTTGTTGAATATAATATTTAAAGATTATTCTAGCCAGCCCATGCATCATGGTTAGGCCCAGGAGAATGGAGATAGCTTGAAGACTACTGAGTAATATAGCATGTGAGACTTAAGCAAGAATAATAGCATGGAGAACATGAATAGCAGAGTTGATGAATATCAGAAATTTCATGAATTGATGGGTTCTGCAGATAAGTGGCAAGGAAAAATGAGCTAAAAAATCACTCTAAGTTATAGTCAAATGTCCATGAATATCACAGCGTTTTGTGTGAACTGGGCTGGTTTAGAGTGAAGTAATCAGTTCATTTTCATGTCCATTTTGGATCATGGTAAGATTTCTAGAGCCTACCTGGTAGGTGAAAATATAAAAAGTAAACTTGGAGCTGGAGGCTAATGGATAAAGTATCACTCATTGCAGAGATTTATAAGAATTTTAATGTGATGTAAAATTATGCAGAGACATTTACTTGAGTAAGAATAGAAATTTGGGCCATTAAAGTTTAAAAGGTGATTTTTATTACTAAACAAATAAAAGAAAGATACTTTTATACCATACTTTACCAGGTAATCCAATCACAAGCCAAGTATCTTCATTTTCAAAAAGGACAATGGAATCTTGTTCAAAGTAGTACACTTTCCAGCTATACTATATTCCTTTTACACATTGTTGCTTCTCCTAGGATCTTTTTCTATAAACATTTAATTCTCATGGCTTATGTGTCTTCTATTTAAGTGTAATATTCTGAAGAAATGAAAATCAAATTGTCACAGCTGGAAACTTCAGAATTTTACTGTAAAAGGCAGGACATTTATGATACAAAATTAAGTTTTTGATGTTGTTAGGTGCCCTATAGTTGGATCTCAAGCATAGTGACCTTCTGTATAGTAGAATGAAACATTCCCCAAAACTGTGCCATACACACAAGCAGGTGTATTTTAAGGTCATTGTTGCAACCATATGTCAATCCATGTAGTTGAGGTTCTTCTTTCTTGTTGACCCGCCACTTTCCTAAACATGATGTCCTTCTCCAGGGATGGTCCATCCTGATTACATGTCCACAATACATAAGACACAGTCTAGCCATCCTTGCTTCCAAGGAGCACTCTGGTTGTACCATTCCTAGGACAGATTTATTGGTTCTTTGGGCAAGCCATTGTAGAGTTAATATTCTTCTCCAGGACCATAATTCAAAAATATCCATTCTTTTTCTGTCTCCTTTATTCAACATCCGGCTTTCATAACCATAGGATATCACTAAAAATACCATGGCTTGATGCAGGCACACCTTCATCTTCAATGAGACATCTTTACTTTTCAACACTTTAAAGAGGTCTTCAGCAACAGTTTTTCCCAATGTAATGCATCTTTTGATTTTTTGACTGCTGCTTCTGTGGATGTTAATTGTAGAAACAAGTAAAGCAAAATCTTAGATAATTTCAATCTTTTCACCGTTTATCATGAAGTTGCTTACTGATCCAGTTGTAAGGATTTTTGTTTCAATGATGTTGAGGAACAATCCATACTGTACTCTGTGTTCTTTGATGTTCGTCATTAAATGTTTCAAATCATCGTCACTTTCAGCAAGCAGAGTTGTGTCATCTTCATAACACAGGTTGTTAATGGGTCCTTCTCTAATCCTCATGCCATGTTCTTCATCATAAAGTCCAGGTTCCCGGATTATTTGCTCAGTATATTGAAGAGATATGGTGAAAGGAAGCCCTGATGCACACCTTTCCTGACTTCACATCAAGCAGTGTTTCCTTGTCCTTTTTGAATGACTGCCTCCTGATCCATGTACAGATTCCTCATGAGTACAATTAAGTGCTCTTCTATTCCCATTCTTCACAATGTTATCCATAACTTGTTATGATCCACATAGCCAAATGCCTTTGCATAGTCAATAAAATATAGATAGACTTCTTTCTGGTATTCTGTGATTTGGGCTAATATACATATGACATCAGCAATGATGTCCCTAGTTCCATGCCCTCTTCTAAATCCAGCTTGATTATCTGGTAGTTCCCTGTCAATATACTGCTGCATTCAGTTGTGAGTGCTCTTTAGCCAAATTTTATTTGCATGAGATATTAATGATATTGTTTTATAATTTCCACATTCAGTTGGATCTCCTTTCTTGGGAATAGGAACAAATATGGATTTCTTCCATTTAGTTTGAGAGGTAGATTAGATGTTTTCCAAATGATATGGCATAGACAAGTGAGCACCTCCAGTCCTGCATCTGTTTGTTGAAACATCCTAAATTGGTATTCCATCAATTCCTGGAGCCTTGCTTTTTGCCAATTCCTTCAAGGCAGTTTCCACTTCTTGCTTCAGCACCATTGTTTCCTGATCATATGCAACCTCATGAAATGGTTGATCATTGACCAATTCTTTTTTGGTACAATTACCAAAATTATGTCACAATGAGCAAAATTAAGAGCATTCTCTAAAATATATATGCTGAAATGCTTGGACATACTTCAGTTTCTGTCATGCAAGTGTCAAAACCTCTCAAGGAGAAAGATTAAAATGATGTCATGATTATATTCATCAGAAGGTAGAAAATAGGGCCAGGCTAAACATGAATGGGCAATATCCCACTCCTGTATGAAAGAAATTTGCAATCTTGTGAGAAGGAAATTAAAATACAGACACTAAGTTGTCACACATAGAAAAAGTTCTGTTTGATTTAAAAATACCAAACCTCAAAATTCTTAAATACTGAGAAACTATGGAACTTTATCAAAGGAATGTTGGCATCCAATATATATGCCATGTCCTCCATGTCCTTTTTACTCTATTTCTTTTTATTATAACATGCTGGACCTTGAAGATGCACTTGATCAATACTTATAATACCCTTTTGATGAGGGGATGATAATGTACCTCACTCTAAGCAGGGTAATATGTCCACATAATGGGAGCGGCTCTGAATCTGTCTCATAGAAAGACAAAATTGTCTGTTACTGACCAAGCTGGGGGAAAATTCTCTTTCAGAGACAAAGGCAATATCAAGTCAATGAAACTTTTGGCAGCCATTATGAGCTTCAAGCTGTGCCTTGTGCTTAGCACTGAACAGACACCACATGAAAGCATTAGAAAGATTTGTTTGTGACATCTGCCACCTCTTCTATCAGTCATTACAGGAATAACATTGGGGTGTCCATTTAGCTTCTCAGATGAAAGTTTAAATCATTGTTAGCTCTGATTTGCCTGAAAGAAAGTAAATTTTTGTTATAATTTGAGAATAGCACTAAAAACACTCCCAATACATAGGAATATGGGCTGGGATTTGGCTCAGTGGGAAGAGTGCTGCACTGCAGTCTCTGAGGTCCCGAGTTCAATTCCCAGCACCACAAAAATGGGAGAAGGGATTGGCAATCCACTCCCAAGGCAATCCCGAAAACAGTCCGCCATTGAAAACCCTATGAGGGTCGCTATGAGTTGGATACCAACTTGACGGCACCTAACAACAACAACAACAACATAGGAATATAAATCCTTTGTTTTTGCTAATAAGTAAGACCTATGCAGTGAGGGACAGTTTTAGTGTTCCAAGATCTTTATATGACACTGTACAGGATTTATGATAATTAGAGCTTTATTTGGAGTGAGAGATTTCAAGCTGTTAGTATTTGTTTCTGCATCTGATATGCATGCTAAGGATAGAATAAAAACTCAGTCAAATCAATATTTTGGAATTCAAGAAAGGGAATAAGATTCAGTGCATACTTAAAGGTTCAAATCTACCATAGATTAGATTCCAAAGAATCAGGACAGGGATATAGCTCAGTTGTAGAGTTCTTAGAGACCCTGGAATTCATCCACAGCACCACCAAAGGAAATACTAACAATAAATAAGATAAAAGTAGGGCTAAGAACCAGGCACAGTGGTGTGGGATTGTAATCCAAGTGGCTTGGGAGGCAGAGGGAGGAAAATCACAAGTCCAAGACCATAGGTAGTCTGTATAACTTAGTGAGATCCTGTCTCAAAAAATTTAAAAATGGGCTGAGGTTGCAGCTCAGTGGTACAGCACTTGCAAAGCATGCAAGCACGAGGCCCTGGGTTCAAACCCCAGTACCACACACACACAAAAAAAATTAAAATTAAAAAAAATAGGGCTATGGATACAGGTCAGTGGTAAAGCACTTTCCTGGCACACATAAGGCCCTGGGCTGGATTCCTAGCTCTGACAAGAAGGAAGGAAGAAAGGGAGGAAGGAAGGAAGGGGAGAGAGGGGGAGGGAAAGAAAGAAAGAAAGAAAGAAAGAAAGAAAGAAAGAAAGAAAGGAAGGAAAGTCCTGAAGAGTGAACTTATCAGTTAGCAGATTTGTAAACAGTGTGTGTGTGATTTGTGTAGGATTAAATACTTCACATGTGCCATTTCATTTTATTTTTATCTTAATTGAAGGATTACTTTGATCATTCAAATGTTTGATTGGAAGCAACAATAGCACCATATGTTGGTTCGTGAATTATGGAAAGAAATTTTTGTACTATAAATTACTGAGAAGTTTAAACTCTTCTTTCATTCAACTATAACAATAAAACTACAATGCCAGTAACTCCTTTTTGAAATGCCTTTTGAGAAACAAAGAATAAACAGCCTTCCAATAGCAAAAAGCCTTTCTCTGAATAAAGAATACATAAGCAGAATTTACCTCCATAGTGAAAAAAATAAAATCAATAATGTAACAGTATCTGGAAAAGTCTTTTGGCTCCAAGATTAACCTCCATAGCTATTCCTACATGTACCCAGAAGTAATCTTGGTCACTCAATGATTCAACAAACTTTTCACTTATTAATTTTTACTCCTTCAATTACTCATCCAAATTCACTTTGTCTTGAACATATTTTCTACATTGACCATTATGCCATCTCCAAATAAGGATAGTTTTATTTCTTTCTTCCCAACCTGTGTACATCCTTGTCTTATTTTTATCTTGGCAGGAAGGTCTTTAAATTTTTAAGCATTGCCAATCCATTATCATTTCTCTGCACTCATTTAATAGAGAAATGTAAGAACAATTAGTTGTTTGACCTTTATGATTATAATTATAATTTAATGTATAAATAATGGCAGGTTACATAGTAGTCACTGCAATATGAAAAATAGTTTAAAATAAACTAAAAATGTGATATTTCCATTTAAAATATTCTAAAAATTATGAAAACATTGCCAAACAGACCAAAAGCTTGACTGAAATTGTTTAGATGAGACTTGTAATACCCTCTAAAATTCCAGATTCCTTCTGTTACATCAAATAATTTTAATTATTTGTATTTATTAAAACATAATTTAAATTTGTTGTAGAAAAGAACAGTAATTAGAAGAAGCCAGGAAAAAGACCAAAAGCCACCTATCAACACAAAGACATTTTCTCTTTCATTCCCTTATTTTTAATATTTTCTTTACATATTTGATGTAGATATTTTCAAAAGGATAGCATACATAGTTTATAATCAAAGATTTTTCTCAACTAAGTTGTTATTATTAACTATCTAATTTATCCACAATTATTATTTTTCTGTGTTTTATAGTGTTTTAAATTTTATAATTATTTATCGTAGCAAACAAAAATATTTGCCTTGGACAACCATTTAAAAAGACAAAAACAAGGAAGTCACATGTTGTTGCTGTTGGTAGGTACCCTTGAGTAGGGTCCATCACCCTATGTACAACAGAATGAAACACTACTCAACACTGTGCTATGCCCAGCACTATGAATAGCAGTGCTTCTCTGCTATTCATAGGGTTTTTGACAGCCAATTGTTTCAGAAGTGCGCTGCCTGGTACTTCTTCCAAGCCTTTAATACCCAATATTCCCAGGGGGTCCCAAAACCAAGTACTATCCAGGTACAACCCTGCTTATCTTCCAGACATTTGATGAAATTAGACATCACAGTAGTTTGGTCGTAGACCTGAAGTCATATGTTGTTGTTGTCAGGTGGCACCCAGTAGGGTCCAACTCATAGAAGCCCTGAAAGGATTTTCAATGGATGATTGTTTTGGAGTTGCTTTAGGGGTGGATTGCTATGTCCTTCTCCTGTGGTTTGGTACAGGGGTTTAAATCTGGGTCCTCGGAGACTGCAGAGTAGCACTCTACCAGCAGAGCTATACCCTAGCTACTGAAGTCATAGAAGGAACTTAAAATCAAAACCTATGCTACTGGTATTACAGATATCAGTAGGGTTACACATGGTAGACAGGCTAAATCTCAACTTCCAGACTAAGACAGACCAGGGATGACCTGGCAGCCCACTCCTGAAACAATGGGCCATTGAAAAACCTATGAGTAGCAGAGAAACACTGACAGATATAGTGCCAGAAAACGAGCTCCCCAGGTTGGAAGGCACTCAAAAGACTACTTGGGAAGAATTGTTTCCTCAAAGTAGAGTTGACCTTAATGACAGAAATGTAGCAAAGCTCCAGGGACCTCCATTTGCTGATGTGGCATCACTCAAAGATAGAAGAAACAACTATAAATATCCATTAATAATTGGAATGCGGAATATACATAGTATGAATCTAGGAAAATTAGAAATCTTTTTTTTTCTTTTCTTTTTTGAGGTACTGGATGTTGGACCCAGGGCCGTACGCTTGCATACTCTGCAAGTGCTGGACCTCTGAGCTGCACCCCCAGCCCATTTTTTACTTTTTGAGACAGGGTCTCACTAAGTTATGCAGACTGCCTCTGGTCTCGAAATTTCGATCTTTCTGCCTCCACTTCCCGAGCCACTGGGATTACAGGCATGCACCACCGCACCCGGCTTGAAAATTAGAAATCTTAAAAGGGAAATGGAGTGCATAAAAATTGATATTCCAGGCATCAGAATGCTAAAATGGACTGGCATGGGCCATTTTGAATCAGATAATCTTATGGTCTAATGACAAATTTAAAAACATGCAGTTGCATTCGTCATCCAAAAAGACATTTTAAGATTTGTCCTGAAGTGTGGTCCTGTCAGTGATAGAATATTATAGATAGAATAATATAGATAGAATAATAAATAAGTTTGTAGGTACAAAGAAGGCCAGTTAATATGACTATTACTCAAGTTTACACACCCATCACTAAGGCCACAAATGAAGATAGGGAAAATTTTACCAGCTTCTGCAATCTGAAATAGATCAAACATGCAATTGGGATGTACTGATAATTACTGGTGACTGGAATGTAAAAGTTGGAAACAAAGAAGGTGAATCAGTAGTTGAAAAATTTGGCCTTGGTGACAGAAATGATGCTGGAGATAACATATAGAATCTTGTCAGACCAATGACCTTTTAAAAGCATATACATTTTTTTACCAACATAAATGGCAGATACACATGGAATTCACCAGATTGAATAAAAAGGAAACAAATTTACTACATTTGTTGAAAAGACAATGGAAAAGCTCAATATCAAATGTCAGAAAGAGACCAGGTGCTGATTGTAGATCAGGCCATCAACTGCTCATATACTGGTTTAAAATGAAACTGAAGAAAATTATAACAAGTGTACAAGAGCCCAGGTATGACCTAAGTAAATCCCACCTGAGTTCAGAGACCATGTCAATAACAATGTTTAATGCATTAGATAAAAATGGTCAAAGACCAGATGAGTTGTCACATTACCTGAAAGACATCATTTATGAGGAAAGCAAAAGGTTATTGAAAAGACATGGAAAAAAAAGACCAAATTACATATCCAAATAGACTCTGAAACTTGCCCTTGAATGTAGAACAGCTAAAGGAAGACATGATGAAGTGAATGAACTAAACAGATTTCAAAGGACAGCTGGAGAAGACCAAATCAAATATCATAATGACATGTGCAAAGTGCTTGATACAGAAAACCAAAAGGAAAGAACATGTTCTGTTTTTGCAGTCTTATGAAATTGAAGAAAAAATTCAAGCCTCTAGTGGTAATAGTGAAGAATTCTACTGGGAAAATATTAAATGATGCAGGAAATATCAAAAGAAGATTGAAAGAATACACAGAGTCATTATATCAAAAAGAATTGATGAATGACCAACCATTTCATGAAGTTGTATATGATCAGGAACCAATTGTACTGAAGGACAAAGGAGAAGCTGCCTTGAAGGAATTGGCAAAACATAAGGCTCCAGGAATTGATGGAATACCAATTGAGATGTTTCAACAAGCAGATGCAGCCCTTGAGTTGCTAACTTATTTATGACAAGAGATTTGGAAAACTACCTGTCCAACTGACAGGAGGAGATCCATACTTGTACCTATTCCCAAGAAAGGGAATCCAACCAAATGTGGAAAATATCGAATGATATCATTAATATTACAAACAAACAAATTTTTGCTAAAGATCATGCAAAAGTGACTGAAGCAGTACATTGACAGGGAATTGTGGGAAAACCAAGCTGGATTCAGTAGAGGATGTGGAACCAGACACATCACTGCTGATGTCAGATGGATATTACCAAAACAGAGAATGCCAGCAAGATAGCTACCTATGTTTTATCAACTATGCAAAAGAATTTGACTTTGTGGATCATAATAAATTATGGATAACATTGCAAAGAATGAGAATACCAGTGTAGTTATTTGTACTCATGAGGAATCTGTACATGGACCAGGAAGTAGTCATTCAAACAGAACAAGGAAAAACTTTGATTTTGAGAAATTTGAGAAATGTGTACATCAGTACTGTATCTTTTCACCATGCCTCTTCAATTTCTATGTTCAGCAAGTAATCTGACAAGCTGAACTTTATGAAGAAGTAAGTGGCATCATGATTGGAGGAAGACTCACTAATAACCTGCAGATGACACAACTCTGCTACTGAAAGTGAAGAAGATTTGAAACATTTAATGATGACCATCAAAGAACGCAGTCCTCAGTATGGATTGTGCCTCAATATCAACATAACAAAAATCTTTACATATGGGTCAATAAGCAACTTCAAGATAAATAGAGAAAATATTGAGGTTATCCAAGATTTTGTTTTACTTATTTCTACAGTCAACACCCGTGGAAACAGCAGTCAAGATATCAAAAGATGTATTGCATTGTGAAAAGTTCTGCCAAAAGATCTTTCTAATGTATTGAAAAGTAAAAATATCAAATTTAAGGCAAAGGTGTACCTGACTCATGCCATGATATTTTCAGTTGCATTGTATGGTTGTGAGAAGTGAACATTGAATAAGGGAGACAGGAGAAGAGCTTTTGAATTATGATGCTAGGACAAATATTGAATATACCATAGACTGTCAAGAGAACCAACAGATCTGTCCTAGAAGAAGTGCAACAAGAGTGTTCCTTGGAAGCAAGGATGGCTAGATGACATTTAAAAATTGGGGACATGTTGTCAGGAGTGACCAGTCCCTGGAGTTGGACATGATGTTTGGGAGATTGGTAGGTCAACAAAAAAAGGAAAATCTTCATCTGGATGGATTGACACAGTGTCTGCAATAATGGGCTTAAAAATACACAAAATTATACACCTGGCACTGAATCATGGAGTGTTTCATTCTATTTTATATAGGTTTGCTATGAGTCATACCCAACTCGATGACATCTAACAGCAATAACATTGTACTAAAGATTATAATACAATATTTGGGAATAAAAGTCTAAGAAACTTTATATTCGACCACATTTTAGTTTCAATAAAATTTTACAATCAATTATATTGTTTTCTCCAGCTGATTGACCAGGTTTTTGAGCCAAATCACTTGGAACCAAGTGCTAAGCATGAAATCTGATTCACATTTTTAAAAGTTTATTTTGTTAATCACTTGGAAAATTGATTAGAGAAAAATGAAATAACAAATCAGGATGGTGTTGTAGTAATCAACATAAAATGAAGTCCTGAGTTAATATTCTGAGAAGAGACATCAAAGAAAGTAAAATTCCATAACACTGAAAATATTACATCTTAGGGTAATACGAAAAGAACAAGAAAGGACAATGTTTGAGTGTCCTAAATGGGCATTATGTGATTTTGCCCCCCACCCCCGGTACTGGGGGTTGAACCCAGGGCCTCACACTTGCATGCTTTGCAAGTGCTAGACCACTGAGCTGCACCCCTGGCCCATATTTTTACTTTTTTGAGACAGGGTCTCACCCAATTACACAGACTGCCTCTGGTCTCAAATTTGTGATCCTCCTGCCTCCACCTCCCAAACCACTGGGATTATAGGTGTGCACCACCATGCCCAGTGAATTTTAGCACTCTTAACTGTAGGAGTAATTTCAGGAGAAAAGTTATGAATTTAAGATTTGGCACCAAATTTAAACTATATATTAGAAATTCCCAATGACATGTTAGTATATGGTTTAATTTGTGGATTTTGAACCTTGAAAAGAGATCTGGGCTAGAGGTACATACTCTTGCATCACTATCACATAAATGGAAAATAAACTTACAGAGATAGAGCCACAGAAAGATAAAAAATGACCAAAGATAGCTTATGGCATACAAAGAGAAAATAAAGAGTTAAATGACAAAGGATAGCTCATTTAAAAAAATTCACGAAGGAGTTTAAAAAGGAACACCAAAAAATTTATGATATAAATTAGAAGAAAATGACCATCTTTGAGATTAAGGACAAAACAATTTCTATGATAAGCCTATGGTATTTGTTTCACTTATACAAAGAGGTCAAATAGGAAAAGTCCCACAAAAGTACTTCCTTTATCTCTAGCCGCTGTGTAAAAATATTTGTTCTCAGGTAACTTCACTGCCTGTCCCTTCTCCAGAGAGAATAGTGAATAAGAATGGTGAGTTGGAAGAAGGAATCTGAAGACATGATCCATTACCTGCTATGGAAAAAGGGCTTGCTCACAGCTTGGCTGATGGATTTGATCAATGGAAGTGTTAGTGAGTCTAATGTGGCCACATACAGAATCCATGTCTTTCATCTCAAGGATTACATAGTAATAACACTGAACTTTAATCTCTATTTAAGCTGAGTCATGTTCTGTTTTAAAGATGATTTCAGAACTTAAGCATGAAAGTGAATGTTGTTATGTATTGACTAGTATAATCATCAAAAATAAGAGTATTGAATAATATTCATCTACCTAAGGCAGAAACATCATCATTACAAATAAGAAAATAACCATCACTGAGGCAGTTTTATTTGACTTGTGGTGAGGTCAAACTGTAGTAGGTGGACCCTAAATGTGTTACAAGTGGAGATCAGAAGAATGGATTTCTTTTTCCAAGAGACTTTGAAAGAAATTCTATGCTTGCTAATGAGTTGGAGCTGATGGATTTCTGTGGTTAGTCTGTTTTTGCTTTTTAATTTGAACAGAGAACAGTGTACCTGAAGCTTTAGAGTAGGACCAGCTGAGAGATTCATGAAAAAGGGTGTGCTTGATGAAGAATAGTCTTTGAAATGGTGAGAGGACATAAATTTCAGAACACAGGTGGGCATGGAAACATATGATCGAAATGAGAGCCAGGCATGTAAGGACAAGTATACATGAACTGAGTACCAGGGAGGCAAAAACAAGTAAAATATTGTCCTTGCTTTCAAGAAGCTCCTTCTAGGGGTTAAGGAAGACAGATTAATTGAGCTAACCATAATACAGGCTATAGGATAAGATTTAAAAATCCAGCTGTTCTCCAGGAAAGTGGCTCTTCTTTAATCTTAGAGTGCTCATTTATTTCCTATGGGAAATGGGTAAAACTAGAGAATGTTTCTGATGTAACCTCTATGTGAAGGAAGTACTATACTCAAGAATAATGTCACCCAAACCTTTGTGTTTTGAGTTCCCAAGTCACTTAAGAAAGGATTCTTAAATATCTTGGTCTTAATATCTTACGTACTTGAAAACTAGCTTGTTACTATTAAAGAGGATCTATATTTTTAGCCTTGAAATTTTCTTAGATTGGAGATTTTCATATTTTGTGGGATTTCTGCCCAGGACACATAAGATATAAGAAGAAAGTTGTTTTGGAAATGTTGTGGATTTCAAAGTATCTTCACAAAAACTTTATAATGTATGTAATCAAGACATTTTTCTGCCAAAGCCTGAGTGTTTATTTCAGTTAGCACATGAGCATACATATGACAGCTGTGATGTGGGGAAGTATAAAAAACAGAAATAAATCACAACATTAAACTTGAATATAGGACTGGTTTGAGTCCAGCTTCCTCTTTCTAATGCGATCTCTGGTAAGTTGCTTATTTTTCTTTCACTTTCTTGTACTCTGGAGAGAGAAGGCAGAGAGAAGAGCCAATTTATTTACCACTCACTTCATTTATTAGCTGAATGCTGGGGCACATGTCTATAATCACAACACTCAAGAGGCTGAGACAGCCTCATGAGTTTGAGGCCAGCATGAGCTACATAGTGAAACAATACCTCAACAAAAAAGCAAACAACAATAACAACAACAAAACCTAATAACTTCATATACTGTGTTTGGCTGGAAAGTTTATTTACTGAAGAGAAGTAAACATAATGGTGAATATAGAGTTTGGAAAGCCTCGGGCCATAGCACACACCTATAACCCCATCAACTCAGGAGGCTGAAGGAGGAAGATTGCAAGTTTGAGACCAGAGGCAGTCTGTGCAATTTAGCAAGACTCTATCTCAAAATTAAAAAAAATTTAAAAAGGGGCTAAGGCTGCCATTCAGCAGTAGAGCACTGGCTCAGCACTTGTGCAGCCCTGGAGGAAGAAAGGGAGGGAGGAAGGAAGGAGGGAAGGAAGGAAGGGAGGGAGGGAGGTAAGAAGGAAAGAATTTGGTGATAGGCTTCCTAAATTTGAAATTTGGCTCTATCAAAATATAGCCACATGACTTTGGGTTATTTTGTTAAATTCTGCACACCACTGTTGATACATGTATATAATGTTAATTATGACAAAAGTGTTTGATTCATTTGCATTATCTTGGGAAAACTGACACTAAAATCTAGAATAATAAAACAGGAATATGTCATGTAAAAGAATATATTCCTATATAGATTGGAAATCAACTCATTGTAAATCTGACCGATTCATTGAGTTAAAAGGAATGCGTTTTAGCTAACTTACAAAGCAAGCCTAGAAAGACTTGTGAGTTATTCCTTTCAAAACACTTTTCAGTTTCTGTAAATATTAGGATGAACATATCCTTAATATTAAGAATAGCCTAAAGAAATTCCTAGTAAACTCAGTAAATCAAGAATTATTGAGTGCAAATTGACTACACAGAATTCTTAAGTGGTGTAATTAGTTTTTAATTAATAACCCACTTGACCTTTTAGGAAGTAGATGATGCCTCTTTATTGCTGATTCACAGTGGAGAGAAGCAAGAGCTGTTCTTCAATATTTGCACCAGGTGGCAAATAGCCTGAATGATTAGTTGTCACATTTAGTTTACTTGAAAAGTAAATATTTTGCCCTACTAGCATTATTATAAGAACTTGAAATTTATCTAAAAAATAAATAAAAAATATTTTATGTTTAAATATGCTCTTTTTCAAAATTATGAGATCATAGGATCCAAATAACTAAAATAATTGTCAAATATAAGAAAATCTCAATTTATTAATAAACTCAGAGGTTATCAATATCTCTGAAAAGAATCACATTTATTTTGTGGCTTCCAAATAATCAGATGATGACCATTATGACAGATTTCCAAGTAGTTTTATGTCCCCTAAAATGCATTGTGAAGCCTACTCAGATTATATATTAATATTTTAAGTAGTTCTACTTATTACCTCTGCCTTAGGATTCATAAAAGCATCAAATAGTCCATTTGTTAAGAAACAATGTAAGGAGTTTTATATGTAGTGGCACCAAAGAAGCATAAATTCTTAGGCTTAGAAAAATCTTCTTTGATTCCTGATAAAAATATCTCTTTATGTCTCCGCCAATCAAATGTTTTAACCATCATTTCTAGAAAGAAAGAATTACTTTAAAACTATACCTAAAGTGGTTTTACAATGATATATATATATATTCTATTTATCTATGTAAGCTTAATTTGGGTTGGGATTTAGCTCAGTGGGTAGAGCACTGCACTGCAGTCTCTGAGGTCCCGAGTTCAATTCTCAGCACTGCAAAAATGGGAGAAGGGCCTGGCAATCCACTCCCAAGACAATCCCAAAACAGTCAGCCATTGAAAACCCTATGAGGGTCTCTATGAGTCGGATACTGACTCGACGGCACCTAACAACAACAACAACAAGCTTAATTTAGAATGAATTTGTTTCCTGCTTCTAATTTGAAGATTTAATGCCTGAAGTAAGATCTACTCCCAGATTCTTCCCTAGGTAAATTAACAGTCCTTTCAAATGATATTCATGTGGTCTAAATATATTTTCTGTAGCTCACAACAGATTACTAGCATGTAACAATAGAATATATGTTTGAGTTTAATGGTACAGCACTAAATGTCTAATGTTGAAGCTTATGAAAAGCATCAAGAAAAACAAAATTTTCAGGATTTCTAATATGAAAATTAATTTTAGAGAATTCTCTATAATCCAGAAAAATAATTCTTTCCAGTTTGGCCTTTGCCAAACTTACTTTTTTATACATCCTTTAAACATTTCCTTACTTCTCTTGGATATTTTGTGAAATTTTATGCATATTTTGCCTGATCTAAAATAGCAATGCTATCCATGTATTCTGGAGATTGAAGTTTTTCTCTTACTCTTTCTGAATAAAGATGAATTAAGAGCCTGCATGCTATGGCACATGCCTGTAATCTCAGTGACTTGGGTGGCTGAGGCAGCAGAATCTCAAGTTAAAGACAGCCTGCACAATTTGGGGAGACCTTGTCTCACAATTAAATAAATAAATCAATAAAGGGCTGTGGTTGGGTACAATGGCGCACATCTGTAATCCAAGTGGCTCAGGAGGTGGAGGCAGGAGGATTGCAAGTTCCACAATAGAGGCAGCTCAAGAAATTTAGCAAGACCCTAACTCAAAATAAAAAATTAAAAGGGACGGGCTGGGGATGTAGATCAGGGGTAAGTGCTTGCAAAGCCTTTGAGAGGCCCTGGGATCAGCCCCTTAGTGCTGGAAGGAAGGAAGGAAGGTAGGTGTTGGGGTTCACTCTGGCCCAGAGGGCTAATGGAGCTTGCCTCAACATGTGTACTCAGGGACCCTTGAAAATAGGTAAGATCCAGTAGCGCCAAAGAAGAATCTCAGGGACCTTCTTATAAATAGGAACAGAGTTTATTAAGCTGTACCTACCAAGGTGAACATAAAAGAGGGGTGTAGCACAATGACACTTGATGAAAGTGTCCCACAGTGTGTTCCCTGTTGCCTCTCCGAGTTCGCCTTCTCTACTCTCCTCCTCCCCAAGGCAAGGGAAGAAAAGTGGAGAGCTTTTCGTGTCTTGCTCAGAGCCTTCACCACTTCAGAGGCCCTGGGTTTGACATGGAGTCTTGTTTGTAGTTCTGGGATGTTTCCACTGGTAGTATTGGAAGTTGTAGGTCTCAGGAGTAGGGGGCAGGGATCAGGTTTGAAAGGGCTCAGAGAGCAGGTGAACAGGGGAGGATCAAGAACATAAGGAGCAAAAGGGGGGGGGCTAGTGGTTTTGGTGGTGGTTTATATGCCTTCTAGGAAGGGGATGTGGACCCAGAAATAGCCAATCAGGGAGCAGCTCATACCAGGTGTGGCAGTTATGTAACTAGGATCTGAAAACAAAAAAATTTAATAGAGGAGTTAGGCACGGGCCAGGCCAATCACTGCAGGTCCTTTACTTACCAATTGGGTGGCTCTAGGCAGCCAATCAGATTGAAGAAGGCCACACGAGAGCTGGGCTGTTTGGGGGCCATCTTGTATCACTCCACAGGAGGGATAGGAGTAAAGTAGGTGAAGGGTGAACTGGCACTGGGGTAGCCATATTGGCTCTTAGTGAGTCAAATAGGTCCCAGTCCAGGTTCCTGGGTTAAGGGTGACCAGAGGTGGGAGGGGCAGGAATGGGAGGATCTGTGGAGGGCTCAGACCTCAGCCAGGACCAAATAAGCCTCAGCCTGGGTACCCTCCCGGTCCACCCCAGGGGTGTCCAGATAATTTCCTACAGGAAGGAAGAAAGGAAGGAAGGAAGGAAGGAAGGAATAGAAAAGAAAAGAAAAGAAAAGAGAAAAGAAAAGGCTAGAGGTGCATCTTAGTGGTAGAGCACTGTCCTAGTATACCCGAGGCAGTGGGTTCAACCTACAAACACTGGGAGAATAAAAAAATCTTTTTATATTAAAATCATCAGTCAGGGTTATTAGAAAATGTCTCTCTATTCTACCAAATCCACACAGATTAATAAATTGCAAAGGAAATATGTTGAGTTGGTTCATTTGTTTTTAACCAGAACTTCTCAGTGGGGAATAAGTGGAAAGAAAATGGTTTAGTTTAATATTTGATATAAGAATTCATCTCAAGAAGGGAACCACACTGATATGGGAAAATACAACTTGCCCTCCACATCTGTGAGTTTCATGTCCACAAATTTCACCAACTGTGGTGCCAGTCAGTACTGAACATGTACAGGTATTTTATTTTCATTCCTTAAACACATGGTAATTACTATTTACATAGCATTTACATTGCAGTAGGTATTTTAAATAGTCTAAAGACAACTCAAAACATACAGGGAATGTCTCTGAGTTATATGCAAATCCAGTGCCATTTTATGTAAGGAACTTAACATCCATGGATTTTGGTGTCTAAGGAACCTAGAACCAATCCCCCTGGTATACCAAGGGGCAGCTGTGTCTTAACCTACTGTTGACATGAAAGTTCAGATTAAAAAAGAGAAAGGGACTTAGAAAGCCTTCAGGCTAAACTAATCTATTTAAATGAGGAAATGTCTTTATTGTCATAAGGAAGAAGAAGCAAAATGAAAGATCATAGGACTGAGAAGGAATGGTAAACTGAGATGATACAGAAGGGGGGAAAAAGGAAAAGAAAAAAAAACAGGTAAGTGCAAGGAAAAAAGTCAACAATGAAATAACAAGTGAAATCAGAACCTCAAAAAGAAATCCATATGCCAATGTTATACTTTGGATTCAAAATGTCCCTCAAAGGTTTATTAGTGGAAAGCTTGGTGTCTAGCTGGTGATGCTAATGTAAGGTGGTAGAAAGTTTAGAAGATGGGGACCATTTGAAGTATGTCACTAAAGATGTGCTTTTGAAGGGAACATCAAAATCTTACCCCCTCATCTCTTTTTCTCACTTTGCTTCCTGGCTACCATAAGGTGACCAGCTCTGCTTTGCTGCTTTCTCACCACTATGATTTTCTGCCTCAGCATAGGCCCACAGGGATGGGACCAAGCAACCAAAGACTAAAATCTTGGAAACTGTAAGCCAAAATAAATCTTCTCCTTTTAAGTTCTTTATCTCAGATACTTTGTCACAGAGAAGGAAAGCTGACTGATACAATCAGTATTCAAAGCGTTATTATTCATAATAGCCAAAAGGTAGAAACAGTGCTAATGCCATACATCACATGAATGGATAAACACAGTGTGGTGTATATGTATGCCACACGGTGCTTATCCACTATTCAGCCTTAAAGCTATTATTTAGCCTTAAAGATGAATGAAATTCTGTCACAAATTTAAACATGAATGAACCTTAAAGACAACACATAACAGAACATAATACATATGCAAAAGGATAAATATTGGACCATTTCACTGACATTGGTTTTCCAGAATGGTCAAATTAAGAGTGATGGGGAGGGAGAGGGAGGGGGAGAGAGAGAGGGAGAGGGAGATGGAGAGGGGAGGGAGGGAGAGAGAGAAAGAGAGAGAGAGAGAGAGAGAGAGAGAGAGAGAGAGAACAAGAAAAGAATATGAATGACCAACCATGGTATCTAGGGCCTGAGAATAGAAACGAGTTTATTATTTAATGGGTACCAAGTTTCATTTAGGGAAAATGAAAAGTTTGGAGATAAATAATGCTGATAGTTGCTTAGCATTGTAAATGTATTTAATATCACTGAACTGTATGCTAAAAATTGTTAAGATGAGAATTTTTAAGGAATACATGTTTCAACCAATAAAAATTACTTTTTAAAAGTCAACAATGGGGGAGATATAAAAGTGCTTTCTAAGCATAAACACCACCACATGTCTGTCAGTTTGCTATACTGTGGGGGCTTGCGTGTTGTGATGAGGCTGAGAGCTCTGCCACTGTAACCTCAGACATGAACAAGGTTACCCATGGTGGACAGGTTTTCAGCTGAGCTTCCAGACTAAGACAGACTAGGGAGTTGAACCTGGCAAACCACTCCCGAAACAACTAGCCATTGGAAACCCTATGGATAGCAAAGAAACACTGTCAGATATAGTGAAGGCACTCAAAAGACTACTGGGGAAGAGTTGCCTCCTCCAAGTAGATTCTACCGTGATGACTTGCTGATGTGGTACGACTCAAAATGAGGAGAAACAACTGTAAACATCCATTAACAATTGGAACATGGAATGTATGTAGTATGAAACTAGGAAAATTAGAAATCGTTAAAAGAGAAATGGAGTGCATAAACATTGACATTCTAGGCATCAGTGAGCTAAAATGGACTGGCATAGGCCATTTTGAGTCAGACAATCATATGGTCTACTACGCTGGGAATGATAAAGTAAAGAGAAATGGGGTTGCATCCATCATCAAAAAAGACATTCCAAGATCTGTCATGAAATACAATGTTGTCAGTGATAGAATAATATCCATACGCCTACAAGGAAGGCCAGTTAATATGACTATTATTCAAATTTATGCACCCACGACTAAGGCCACAAATGAAGAAAGGGAAGACTTCTATCAGCTTCTGCAATCTGAACTAGATCAAACATGCAATCAAGACATACTGATAATCACTGGTGACTGGAATGCAAAGGTTGGAAACAAAGAAGAAGGCTCGGCAGTTGGAAAATATGGTCTTGGTGACAGATATGAAGCTGGAGATCGCATGATAGAATTTTGTCAGACCAATGACCTTTTCATTACAAATACATTTTTTCAACATCATAAACAGAGACTATACACATGGACTTCACCAGATGGAACACACAGGAATCAAATTGACTACATATGCGGAAAGAGACAATGGAAAAGCTCTATACAGGTCTGTCTCACTAGCCTGAAATCATGTTTTCGGAAAAGCCCCATTTCCTTTTGGTGGCTCCAGGAAAGAATCTTTCTTTTTTCCTTCTTCAGTTTGTAGAGGCTTGCTACCTTCCTTGGCTTATGACTTCTTTCTCTTCTTTCAAAGCCAGCAACCCCCAACAATGATATCACTCTGATCCTTCCCCGGTAGTCACACCTCAAGATTGAACTCAGCTGAGAAAGTTTCATTGATTTTAAAGACCCACATAATAAAATTAGGTTGACGTGAATAATACAGCATAATATTCTTATGGTGTGGTCAATACTCTTAATCACATCTTGAAAGTCCTTTCTTGTCATGTAAAGTAACATATTCAAAGACTCTGGGGATTAGAGAAAAGATCTATTTGGAGAAAAAGATCTATTTCCCCTTCACACTGATGATTTTACATTATATATGGTCTTTCCATGAATATCCAGAAACACTGCATGAGAGTTGTGAGCTATGATTCTGTATGTTGACTATGTCCCAAGGGGTTCATCTATTTTAGGAAAAATGATTTTGAATCATAACCATCTGGCCAGGTAAGGAGTCATTATTTCAAGTATCTTTAATCTGACTTAATCACAAAGCAAGGCAATTAGCCAGTTCCTATACTGCCAGGCATAATTCTGGCTTTCATTCAGTGTATTTCAGACTGATTAAACTATCTGTAACATGAACTTGCTCATCTGTTGTTTTTAGCTATGAACATCAAAAAACTTTATCATTATCAGTAAAGTCTCATTATCCATAGCCTCCAAAATACTACTGTCATCATGCTGATGCTCATGTCAAAACCACTGAACACTTCCAGTATAAAGAAAATGCTTTCAGTCCTAGGTGAACTTCTTATTTGCTAACCAGAGTTTATCCCAAGAAGCTGAAAACAATTAATTCAGAATAATGAAAAATGACTAATTTTGTTTATATAGGAGTTTCCTAGAGCTTCTTTTAGGGTGTATAAAAATTTGGGTGGCTTAGAACATTAGCAATGTATTGTCTCATAGTTCTGGAAGTCTGAGAATAAGGTATCAATAGAGTTGATTCATTCTGAGAGTTGGGAAAGAAAATCTATTCCAGATCTCTCTCTTTGATGTCTAGCTTCTGGTAGTTGCTGGCAATCATTGATGTCAAAGCCTTCACCTCAGTCTCTCCCTTTGTCTTCACAGGACACTCTTCCTCGATATGAGTCTATAAATTTCATCCCTTTTATTTGGACACCCGCCTATTGTGTCTGAGTGCACTCTAATGACTTAATTTTAACCTTGTTACCTCTGTAAAGATCCTGTATCCAAACAGGACACATTCTGAGGTATTGGGATTAGGATATCAACAAATAAACATGGAGGAGAAGCACCATTCAAATGAAAATATTTGATGCTAGATATTATGCTATAATATCATCAGATACCTCCTCCTGGAATCATTATTTTGTTTCACACAATGTCTGAGCTATAGTAGTAAAATTTCATTGTATGCATTTGTTAACTTCATGTAGAAAAATTAGTATGCAAAACACAATTTAGAAAAAATGATTTTACACACCCACAATTCTTCTAACCACAGGTTTAGTTTGGGGGTATTATTACTCAAGCAATTGAAAACTGCAAAATTCTTATTGTTCTATTGTTGTTGTTCAGTGCTGATAAATGTCTCCAGCACCATAATTCAAAAGCAACAATTATTTTCCTTCTCCCTTGTTTAATGTCCAGGTTTCACAACCATATGATGTGACTGAAAATACCATGGCATGAGACAGGTGCACCTTCATCTTCAATGTGACATCTTTACTTTTCAATACTCTAAAGAGATCTTTTGTCACAGCTTTTCCCAGAGCAGCACATCTTTTGATTTCTTGACTGCTGCTTCCACAGATATTGATTATAGAGTTAAGCAAAGCAAAATCTTGGACAACCTCAATCTTTTCTCCATTTATTGTGAAGTGGAATACTGACCCAGTCATAAGGATATCTTCTGTGGTTGTTGATGTTTAGTAGCAACCCATACTGAAGGCTATGATCTTTGATCTTCATCAGTAAATGTTTTAAATCCTCATGATTTTCAGTAAGCAGAGTTGTGTCATTTGCATTATGCAGGTTGTTAATGAGTCATCCTCCAATCCTGATGCCATGTTCTTTCTCATAAAGTTCAGCTTCTCCTCAGATTATTTGATCAGCATATAACTTGAAGAGATATGGTGAAAGGATACAACCATGAAGCATATCTTTCTCAACTTTAAATGAGGCACTGTTTCCTTGTTCTATTTGAACAACTGCCTCCTGGTTCACATACAGATTCCTCATAAGTACAATTAGTTGTTCTGGTATTCCCATTCTCTGAAGCATTATCCACAATTTATTATGATCCACACAGTTAAATGCCTTTTTGTAGTCAATAAAACATAGATAGATATCTTTCTGATATTCTCTGCTTTCAGCTAACATCCACCTGTCATCAGCAATGATGTCCCTGGTTCCCCGCCCTCTTCTGAATCCCTCTTAATTATCCAGTAATTCCCTGTCTATATATTGCTGCAGTCACTTTTGAGTGACCTTTAGTAAAATTTGATTGTGTATGATATTAATGATATTGTCTAATAGTTTCCACATTTGATTGGATCCCCTTTTTTGGGAATAGGCACAAATATGGTCTCTTCCAGTCAGTTGGCCATGTAGCTGTTATCCAAATCTGTTGGCATAAACATGTTAACACCTCCAGTGTTTAATCTGTTTGTTGAAACATCTCTATTGGTAGTCTATCAATTCCTGGAACTTTGGGTTTTGCCAGTTCTTTCAAGGCAGCTTCCACCTCATCCTTCATTACCATTGGTTTCTCTTCACATGCAACTTCTTGAAATAGTTGGTCATCTACCAATATTTTTTGGAAAATGACTCTGTGTATTCCTTTCATCTTCTTTTGATGTTTCCTTCATCATTTAATACTTTCCCTGTAGAATCTTTCACTATTGCCATTCGAGGCTTGAATTTTTTCTTCAACTTCCTTAAGTTTGAGAAACACAGAGCTTGTTCCTTCCTTTTGGTTTTCTGCCTCCAGCTCTTTGCACATGTCATTATAACATTTGTTTTTGTCTTCTCAAGCTACCTTTTGAAATCTATCTAGTTCCTTAACTTCATCATGTCTTCCTTTTACTTTAGCTACTGGCAAGTTCTAGAGTCTCTTTTGACATGTAACTTGGTCTTTTCTTTTTTTCTTGTCTTTTTAATAACCTTTTGCTTTCTTCTTGAATGATATCTTTTAGGTCATGCCACACTCCTCTGTTCTCCTATCATTTGTGTCTAATGTATTAAAACTCTTCTTGAGGTTCATTGTAAATACATTTTTTCACCAACATAAATGGCAACTATACACATGGACTTCACCAGATGGAACATGCAGGAACCTTGTTGACTACATATATGGAAAGAGATGATGGAAAAGCTCTATGTCAAATGTTGGAACAAGACCAGGTGCTGACTGTGGACCAGACCATCAACTTCTCATATGCAAGTTCAAACTGAAACTAAAGAAAAATTAGAACAAGTATAGGAGAGCCAAGGTATGACCTTGAATATATCCCACCCAAGTTCAGAGACAACCTCAAGAACAGGTTTAAATGCAAATAAAATTCTTATTAAGAACTGTGTAATAGCTACTTGTTCTGCTTAGAACTTGTCTAAGGATACTGCACTTGTCTAGTTCCACTACAAATAAAATCAGAATATAGGGTACAGAGTATCATTTAATTCATGTCAGTAGTCAGCACAAACTAAATCGAACTTTATATGTTACAACAAATAAAAAACAAATCAAATAGAAATAAAACTAGAAAGTACTACTTCTTCCAAAATTTAGAGTAATTGTTTTCACTTTCCTACCAAGTTTACCTGCAGCTATACCACTCTGGCATCCAATCCTGTCAGATCTCAGAAGCTAAGCAGGGTCAGACCTGGTTAGTACTTGGATGGGTGACTGCCTGGGAACACCAGGTACTATAGTATAGGCTTGGGAGAAGGACTCAGCAACCCACTGCCAAAAAACAATCAGCCATTGAAAATCCTATGAATAGCAGAGAAGCAATAACAATGCTGTTTCACGTGTTGTACATAAGGTCACTATGAGTTGGACACTGACTTGATGGCACATAATAACACCACCACCAAGGTTGAAGAACAGAGCATAAATGCTCAAGGAAGTGAGAATGCCCATGATATTGAAAAAATATCTTGGAGTCGGACCTTTACCTAACATAATTGTTTTTGTTTATCTCTGCTAAGGAATAGTTTTAAAAAGGCCTAATCATCTGTCATCTAATATACAACTTTGTCATACATTTATTTACATATTCAACAATACTTATTAAGTATTTACAACATACCACACATTCTGCTAAGCTCCATAAGGCATCTAATGAGAACATAACCTCTATTGACAAAAAACTAAGTTTTTAATTTTCCCAGTTTTTAGGAATAAACACCTACCAATAGACTGGAGGGAGAAGGACCCAGAAACCCACTCCCCAAAATCAATCCACCTTTGAGAACCTTATGAACAACAGAGAAGCACTGATAATAGCATTTCGCCTGTTGTATGTAGGGTCACTATGAGTTGGATACCGACTTGATGGCACCTAACAACAACAACAATAGAATGTTTATGTTTAATGATTTTAGCAAAATTCTTATATTCTAGATTATAATCATATATTTTAATATTAAAATATTTTTCATTTATTTAATTTTACTTTTTAAATGAGGTTTATGCATTAGCATATTTAGAGAACATTTGTAGAATATACTGTTCAAAATATGGTTCAAAGACGTCTAAGTCAACTTTAGGAAAATAATTAGAATTTATTGAACTAATACTTAACAAATAACCTAGGTAAATGATAAAATTCTTGCACGGGTAAAAGACTATCCTTATTGCAAGGAAGACCAATAAGGTTCAGTGTCACAGGGTACCAGTTTGTTGGTACACTTTAGGAATGTACTTTGCAATTTATATTGTAGAAATTATCACTTGTCAAGTTTTTGTATAGTATAACACATACATAACTATGTGACAAAGTTTTTAAATACGACTTCTTTTTGTAATCTGTGTTCAGCCAGATTTTCCACATATACATCAACCAGAACAACATATTGCAACAGATTGAATATAAACAGGACATGGGATAGGATATCTTCTATTCAGACAAATCTAGAAAATATTAACAAAAATGTAAAACACTCTTTTTCTGCTTGAAAAGAGTGGCTATTTTGTAAAATCTATATCATTTATGTGAAAATGTAATGTACTGACTTTTTAACTAATAAATACATGAAACTTCCCCTATTTTAATTTCTAATACAATTATGATAAGCTATAACCCAGGTGGGAGTAGGACCTGGCAAACCACTCCCGAAACAGCTAGCCATTGAAAACTCTATAATACCAAAGAAACACTGTCAGATATAGCGTCGGAAAATGAGCCCCCCAGGTGGGAAGGCACTCAAAAGACTACTGGAGAAGAGTTGCCTCCTCAAAGTAGAGTCTACCATGATGATGGAAATGGAGTAAAGCCCCAGGGACCTCCATTTGCTGATGTGGCATGACTCAAAATGAGGAGAAACAACTGTAAACATCCATTAACAATTGGAACATGGAATGTATGTAGTATGAAACTAGGAAAATTAGAAATCGTTAAAAGAGAAATGGAGTGCATAAACATTGACATTCTAGGCATCAGTGAGCTAAAATGGACTGGCATAGGCCATTTTGAGTCAGACAATCATATGGTCTACTATGCTGGGAATGATAAAGTAAAGAGAAATGGGGTTGCATTAATCATCAAAAAAGACATTTCAAAAATTGTCATGAAATACAATGTTGTTAGTGATAGAATAATATCCATATGCCTAAAAGGAGGCCAGTTAATATGACTATTATTCAAATTTATGTACTCACGACTAAGGCCACAAATGAAGAAAGGGAAGATTTCTACCAGCTTCTGCAATCTGAAATATATCAAACATGTAATCAGGATGTACTGATAATTACTGGTGACTGGAACACAAAGGTTGGAAACAAAGAAGAAGGCTCAGCAGTTGGAAAATATGGTCTTGGTGACAGAAACGAAGCTGGAGATTGCATGACAGAATTTTGTCAGACCAATGACCTTTTCGTTACAAATACATTTTTTCAACATCATAAACAGAGACTATACATGTGGACTTCACCAGATGGAATGTACAGGAATCAAATTGACTACACATGTGGAAAGAGATGATGGAAAGGCTCTGTACAAAATATCAAAACAAGACCAGGTGCGGACTGTGGATCAGACCATCAACTTTCATATGCAAGTTCAAACTGAAGATGAAGAAAATTAGAACAAGTATACGAGAGCCATGGTATGACCTGGAGTATATCCCACCTTAGTTCAGAGACCACCTCAAAAATAGGTTTAATGCATTAGACACAAATGATAGGAGACCAGAAGAGTTGTGGCATGACATAAAAGATATCATTCAAGAAGGAAGCATAAAGTTCTTAAAAAGACAGGAAAAAGAGAAAAGACCAAATTACATGTCAAAAGAGACAGTAGAACTTGCCCTTGAAGGTCGAGCAGCTGAAGTAAAAGGAAGACAAGATGAAGTTAAGGAACTAAACAGAAGATTTCAGAAGGCAGCTCGAGAAGACAAAAACAAATATTATAATGACATGTGCAAGGAACTGGAGGCAGAAAACCAAAAGGGAAGAACACACTCTGTGTTTCTCAAGCTTAAGGAAGTGAAGAGAAAATTCAAGCCTCGAGTGGCAGTGGTGAAAGATTCTATAGGTAAAATATTAAATGATACAGGAAACATCAAAAGAAGATGGGAAGAATACACAGAGTCATTATACAAGAAAGAATTCATAGATGACCAACCATTCCAAGAGGTTGCATATGAAGAGGAACAGATGGTGTTGAAAGATGAAGTGGAAGCTGCCTTGAAAGTACTGGTAAAACACAAGGCTCCAGGAATTGATGGGATACCAATAGAGATGTTTCAACAAACAGATGCAGCACTGGAGGTGTTAACATGTTTATGCCAACAGATTTGGAAAACAGCTACTTGGCCAACTGACAGGAAGAGTTCCGTGTTTGTTCCTACTCCCAAAAAAGTGGAACCAACTGAATGTGCAAAGTATCAGACAATATCATTAATATCACACACCAGCCAAATTCTACTAAAGATCATTCAGAAGTGACTGCAGCAGTATATAGACAGGAAATTACTGGAAAATCAAGTGGGATTCAGAAGAGGGCGGGGAACCAGGGACATCATTGCTGATGTCAGGTGGATATTAGCTGAAAGCAGAGAATATCAGAAAGATGTCTATCTATGTTTTATTGACTATGCAAAGGCATTTGATTGTGTGGATCATAATAAATTATGGATAACACTTCAGAAAATGGGAATACCAGAACACCTAATTGTGCTCATGAGAAATATGTACATGAACCAGGAGGCAGTTGTTCGAATAGAACAAGGAAACACTGAGTGGTTTAAAGTTGAGAAATATGTGCATCGGGGTTGTATACTTGCACCCTATCTCTTCAATTTATACACTGAGCAAATAATCTGAGAAGCTGGACTTTATGTGGAAGAACATGGCATCAGGATTGGAGGAAGACTCATTAACAACCTGTGTTATGCAGATGACACAACTCTGCTTGCTGAAAGTGAAGAAGATTTAAAACATTTACTGATGAAGATCAAACATCATAGCTTTCAATATGGGTTATGACTAAACATCAACAAAACAAAAATCCTTACACCTGGGTCAGCACGCAACTTCAAAATAAATGGGGAAAAGATTGAGGTTGTCCAAGATTTTGCTCTGCTTGGTTCTATAATCAACAGCCGTGGAAGCAGCAGTCAAGAAATCCAAATACGCATTGCTCTAGGAAAAGCTGTGACAAAAGATCTCTTTAGAGTATTGAAAAGTCAAGATGTCACATTGAAAATGAAGGTGCGTCTGACTCATGCCATGGTATTTTCCGTCGCATTGTATGGTTGTGAAAGCTGGACATTGAACGAGAGAGACAGAAAAAGAATTGATGCTTTTGAATTGTGGTGCTGGAGACGTCTATTGAATATACCATGGACTGCCAAAAGAACCAACAGATCTGTCCTAGACGAGGTACAACCAGAGTGCTCGTTGGAAGCAATGGCCAGACTGTGTCTTACATATTTCAGACATGTAGTTGGGAGAGATCAATCCCTGGAGAAGGACATCATGTTTGGGAGAGTGGCAGGTCAATGCAAAAGAGGAAAACCCTCCACCAGATGGATTGACACAGCATCTGCAACAATGGGCTTAAACATAAATAAAATCGTTTGCCTGGCACAGAATCGGTAAGTGTCTCTATCTGCTGTACATAGTTTCGCTATGATTTGGCCTCAACTCAACAGCACCTAACAAGAACAACATAACCCAGGTAAGTTAAAAGTTTTCTGCGGCCCATAGTAAGTGTAATAGGGTCCTGAGATCAAAAAGTTTAAACACAGCCAGGAGCAGTAGCATATGCCTGTAATCCCAGTGTCTTGGGAGGCAGAGGCAGGAGGATCACAAGTTCGAGACCAGAGGCAGTCTGCTTGATTTAGCAACACCTTATCTCAAAAAGTGAAAAAAAAAGGGGGAGGGGGGTGGCTGAGGCTACAGCTCAGTGGTACCGCACTTGCAAAACATGCAAGCATAAATCCCTGAGTTCAACCCCCAACACAGCAAAAAAAAAAACCAAAACAAACAAACAAAAAAACCCAACAAAACAAAACAAAGCAAACAGAAAAACACTTAAAAACATTTGTGTTACTATACAGTCATTAGCATAGTATAGACACCAATGGCAGTAAAAGAGATGCCAACATTGCTAATGTGGGCTATTCCAAGCCTGCCCTAGAAGGAAGGTGGTTTTGTCCATGCAATGGAAACAGGTGGCAAATGTTGCACCTTACAGAATACAACATCCAATATGAGTCATACATACTTTATTTCTATTTCTATCTTCATCAGATAGCCTGCAGCCATAGCCCTAGTGGCATCCGATCCTGTCAGATCTCGGAAGCTAAGCAGGGTCGGGCCTGGTTAGTACCTGGATGGGAGACCGCCGGGAACACCAGAAGCTATAGGCTTGGGAGAAGGACCTGGCAACCCCCTCCCAAAAATCAATCTGCCATTGAAAACCCTATGAACAGCAGAGAAGCACTGACAATAGTGTTTCTTCTGTTGTACAGAGGGTCGCTGTGAGTCGGATACCGACTCGACAGCACCTAACAACAACAACAATCTTCATCAAGCAAACTTCTCGTAAGATTTTCTAGCTTCTCTTCTTGAATTGATCTTAGTATTCTCCTAAGAATCTTAAGAAGTTATATTTTCAATGAAAATGAGTAACTTTATTTTGATTATAACCAGTGTAACTATTTCAAACACTCATGACCTGACGTTTTTTACTTCTGTTCAAACAATAGGCTAAGCCCTTTCCCATTGGTGGCACATGATCAGAGGCACTCAGGTTTATTTAAATAGGCTTACCTAATTTTACATGGTGGTATTTTGTACTTTTTATGATCTCATCAGTGAGGTACTTTCACAAGAGGAGACAGAGAGGGTCAGTAGGAAAACAAATACGTACAAGTCCTTAAGATAGGAAGCATGCCATTCCACATCATGCAGTCTACCATGGAAAAGACACCTGAGTGGTTAGGAGACAGAAGAGAAAATTGGGGGAAAGATTTAGGCCACTGCTGTTATGTGGGTTTCTGAAGGAAACGCAAAGCAGTTCGGGATGAACAGCTTGAGAATACCTGGTCTGAATAGTTTTGGGGGTATGGAGGCAATTAAAGTCATCCCTAGCTGCTTAATACCTGGCCCTGGGATGACTAAAACAGAGAAATACTGTCTTGTGGGTACATGAGGAGTTAGTATTCTTCAACGTCATACTCTAGGTTGTACCAAGATTTCAAAGCATAATAATCTATAGAAATCTTTTAAATATTTGCAATATACATGGTATTAGTATTATCTGTTCCAGAAAGCCTTGGATTCCAAATTTGCCCACTCCACTTCTAAAACTCAAAAATGGTCTTGGGAAAGGGCAGCCAACCTATAGGCCCAAAAGCTCATTACACCCATCCCCTAGAATCATGAGGATTCTTTCTTAATTTGTTTTAAGGGAATTTTCTACAGGCACGTGTAGAAAACAGACATTGACCTATTTATGTGTGAGGGGAAAATAAGGTGTGTCTCAACAATGATCATACACATGCTTTTATTACTTTATATATAGTTTATTAATTCAGATGGAATTTGCTGAATTCAGGTGTACTAACTCACCAACATAGAGAAGCAAGAATTTCAGACCATGCAAATTCACCAAAATGACACCAACTTGTGAAAATCTCTTCATTAAAAAAAAAAAAAAACACTTTTGGAGAAACTCAAGATATCTTAGATTGTTTTATTAGAAATGTGTGCCACCTCCCAATGAGAAAAGTATTATCAAATCCTCATTACTATGGGTAAAGGAGTTTAAATTTCCTGCTCTCTTCAGAATTTCTCTACTCCCAACTTCTACTCTGTTACTAATATTCTACCCTGGAAGGCCATAATACTCAACAGTCTGCTTTGGGATTGCTATTCCTCCTGTCCCCCCCAAAAGGCAGAAAATCCTTAGTCTTGTATATGTATTTGAAAAGTGACTAATTTAGCTAATTAATTAATTCACTTATGTTGCAGTATTAACAGGGTAAAGCCAGGGCCTGGCACATGCTAAGCAAGTGCTCTACCACGGAGATGCACACCCAGCTCACTTTTTTATTTTTTTATTTTTAGACAGGGTCTGGCCTCAGACTCATGATCCTCCTGCCTCAGCATCTTGAGTAGCTGGGATTACAAGTGTCATCCATTGTGCCAAGCTGAAAAATGATTTTTAAATCTTTTCACTTTCTCCTTATAAACTGTACAACATAGCCTTCCTCTGCTTGGTAACAAGGAATGGGAAAGTAATGCTGCAGTTCTCTTTCCAGGCTAAGCATTTATCTGTAGTTATGTCCGGCTTTTTTGCCACAATTAGTATTTAGTACTCCTTTGCCAGAAGAGGTTTATATTAAAATCCACTGAAAAGAATAAACTACTTTCTAATGATATTTTAATAGAAAATACATGTCCAGGGTGTCTCTGTGATTATTATTAGCTCCACTATTCTTCAGGTAGCATTCAGAGAGTGTGCTCTTTTAACAATGATATGCTTAATATTTATCCACATAGAATATTTTATTTAACATCTCCAACTTCTGGGATTTGACAATTTATTGATTCTCCACCCCATTCATTCTTCAACATCCAATGTATTCATTGGAGTGAGAAGTTCTGAGAATATAAAGATGATGAAGCCTTATTTTATTCACTCCTTAAATTCTAAACTGTAATAAACAAACTAATTTAAAATTATAATATACTATGTTTTATATAAAAGTTGAGACAAAATTGAGAAGGGACAATTAATTATGCCTGGGATGTAATAACAAGAATTCTTCATAGAACAGACGTAATTAATTTGTATATTGGAAGAATGACAAGTTGACTTTCACCAAGGAGATGGGGGAAATGTGGGAGGACTGGGAGGTGTACAAATTCACAGAGCAGTGCAGTATATAAACACTTGGGGAATTAAACGAAATGTAGGCTACCCGCACGGTTAAGTGTGTCAAAGAAATGAAAGGCATGAAAAAGCAAAATTCTGCTGTGGCCAACTCTGAATGCCATGCTAAGCAATTTGGTTTCTGCTTCATAGGCAATATGAGTGAGACATTCAATTTTATATTTTAGAAATGTGAATCTGGTAGGAATATGGAGGATGGATTATAGTGGAAAGAAAATAAGAGTCAGAGTAATAAGGCAATGTATAAAATGCAATATTACAGGAGAAAAATTAGAACCATTCTAAATTAAGCTTTATTTTCCAAAGAAAATTACAGAATATGGATTATTTATAGATTGTTGTAGATAACTCTTTCTGTACTATATTTTCCTGTTTTCTTTCAGGCTCTTAGGACATCGTTAGCAGAATGATTATTGTATTAGCTGGTTTTCTCCAGAGATACAGAATGGACAGGATAAATATATATGTGTATATATAAATGTGTGTATGTATATATACATCAATATATGTGTGTATATATAATATAAAGATATATACGGTATTGTATATCATACCACGTAGTATAGAATCTGAGAAGTCACATGATCTATTACCTGCAACCTGATGACCCAGGAAGAGTTATGAAGTATAAGAGTTGGACAGCCAGTAGTAAAGATTCCAATCCCAGTGTTCAGGCCTGAGAATTATCAGTGCCAGGGGCCTGCAAGCTTACTATTGTGGTGTCTGATCCGGTCAGATCTTGGAAACTAAGCAGGGTTGGGCCTGGTTAATACTGGGATCAGAGACCACCTGGGAACACCAGGTGCTGTAGGCTTGGGAGAAGGACCCAGAAACCCACTCACAAAAATTAATCTGCCATTGAAAACTGTATGAATAGCAGAGAAGCAGTAACAATGCTGTTTTACCTGTTGTACATAGGGTTGCTATGAGTCAGATATTGACTCCATGGCACCTAACCACAACAGGGACAGGAGAAGACAGATGTCACAGATCAAGCCATGTGGCAGAGAAAAAACAAATCAAACCTTCCTCCACCTTTTTGTTTTATCCAGGTTTTCAGTGGATTGGATGATGCCCATCACATTGGAGAAGGCTATCTGCTTTAGTCAGTCCGTCAATTCAAGTTCTGGTCTCCTCAGAAATACCCTCACTAAATGGATATCTGGTCATCTGTTCTCATCAAGTTGACATATAAAATTAAACATCACCCAGCAGTTCAGATTGTAGCTCAGTGGTTCAGCACATACTTAGCAAGTGAGGCCTTGGGTTCAATCCCCAGAAAAATAACAACAAAAATTAATTATCACAGTCATCAGAAATTATGCTGAATTGATATTACCCTTAATACACTTCAAGAATTTTTCTCTATTAATTTTTTAAAACCACTGGGATGATGTTCTTTTTTGTTTGCTTTGCCATTTAATCAATTGCTATTTTTCATAATTTAATACATTATTGAATTTCCTCATTTATCTGTTGGGGCAACTTTAACTTTTAACAGTAATCTTTTTCCAAATTATTGACATATTTTCATTTTGTTGAATCATCATGATTTTTTCCTAATTTTTTTCTTGGGCATGTTTTCTTTATGTGATTAAAAATATTTTTCTAAAGCATTTCATGTGATATGTCTAATAATCTCAAATTTCCTGTGTTAGTGACCCTTTGATTTTTCTCTTGATATTTTCTCTTAATGTCCAATTATATCTGACTTTTCTAAACCCAAAAATCTAACATGTCTCACCTGTGATTTCCATTAGTTAAGAGCAATAATATTAAAATAGTAAAATATTATTATAAAACAACAAAGAAATAAATATAAATTATTGTCCATGAGACATTTGAACTATAAACTTGCCCTAATGTGAGTCATGGTTTAAAATTTATAATCTTATGCTAAATATGCCATAGAGAGTATATATTTTTAGTATGAAATATATACATGTGTTGGGAGAAGGACCTGGCAACCCTCTCCCAAAAATCTATCTGCCATTGAAAACCCTATGAACAGCAGAGAAGCACTGACAATAGTGTTTCCCCTATTGTACAGAGGGTCGCTATAAGTCGGATACTGACTTGACGGCACCTAACAACAACAACATATACATGTGTAATAACATACATTACCTATCTTAGTCACATTGGGCTGTTATAACAAAAATATTAAAGACTATATGGCTTAAATATAAAACATTCATTTCTTACAATTCTAGAAGCTGAACAGTGTACAGTCAAAATGCCAGAATATCCAATATCTGGTGACGACCATCTTCCTGGATTACAGAGACACTCTTTCACATTGTATGCTCACAAAACCTGGACAAAAGCTCCTTCTCTTTTATCTCTTCTTATGAGGGCACTAATTCCATTATGACGACTCCACTTTTATGAATTAATTACCTCCCAAAGACCCTATCTCCATTACATACCATCACATTGAAGATTAGGGTGCCAATATATGAATTTTGAGGGGACACAAACATTCAGTCCAGAGCATTGTATCAAATTAAGCTTGCCTGAGTTTTTATAGCAATATCCCAGAACATAAGAGAAGCATATGCAAATCTCTCTGGAGAAATGTACCTTTCTTTTATCCCTGTCCCTGGAGTACCACAGATACAAGGCAGCCAAATAAAAGTTAATTCCCTGAAACTACAGAGAAATTAATGAACAAAGGTCAGAACCAGTAGATATTTTTAAAAATCACAGTCTCTAAGAATTTCATATATTAGATTTATTATATACAGCAAAAATTATACCAAAAATACTAAAAATATATGAAATTAGAGAAAAATAATGTTGAATATGTATAAAACTCACAGTATAACAATGAAAAAATATATTTAAGTATATCAACAATTATAAGAACTAGAAGTTACCTGTGGTGGATTTAAAATGTCTATGGAGTATTTCTAGCTCTATCCATCAAGAAACAGTGTCTATTACTCAGCTCATGATCTGGCTGAACTTGTGATTTATAGCTCAAGTGAAATTGTGCTATTTCTAACCAAAGAATCAGGAGGTCTTGCTGCTTCCACCCTCACTCTCTCGCTGCCTTGAGATCTTGCTGCAAATATTCTCACTCTTCCCACATAGACCACATGGAAAAGATGAAAGACGACACAGGGAGGCCCATTAATAAGGATAAAGTCACTCAATCATGTTTTTTTAAGCATCAATTCTCTGGAAAGTTACCACTATCCTAAAAGCATATGTAACTAATAAAAAAGAATATAGTCTCAGGATTCAAAGAATTATTTTAAAATCAGCCATAATGATGTACATTTCAATATATCTTTCTTAAAGTATCAAGAAGACATTATTTATCACAGGTAACAACCTGCTGGTGTACACTAGTACAACTTCACACTTGTTTATAGCTTACATCTATTCTGATTAACCATATATGACAATGTTTATAAATGTTTTGACATTATTTCCATTGTCAACGTATTAAATGTTTGGAATAATGTCCTCAACAAGCTTTACAGAATGGACATATGTGGAATCTTATACCTCAAAGTGAATAATACATACTCTTCTCAAAAGTGAATAGACCTTTTAAATAAATTTTCCCATATGTATGCCAGAAAGCAAGTCTTGACAAATTTCAAAAGTTTATGGACATATAGATTATTTTTTGATCATGATAATATTAAGTTAAAAATCTATGTTGTTGTTGTTAGGTGCCATCGAGTCAGTATCTGACTCATAGTGACCCTCATAGGGTTTTCAATGGTGACTGTTTCAGAATTGCCTTTGGAGTGGATTGCCAGGCCCTTCTCCCATTTTTGCAGTGCTGGGAATTGAACTCGGGACCTCAGATACTGCAGCGCAGAGCTCTACCAACTGAGCCAAATCCCAGCCCAAATCTATAGTTAAAAACAAAACCAAACAATAAAATATTTGGACCTTAAAAATCATACTTATAAACAAATATAAGATAAAGAGGAAATACTAGTCAAATTTAAAAATAGTTAGATGCAAAAATCCTAAAAATATTGGAAAACAAATTTTATAGAAGCCTAAACTATAATAATTGCCTTATGATTTAGGGAAAAATGGATTCTACCTCACCATAGGTACAAATATATCTTAGATGCAATAAAGTATTATATTTGAAAAATATAACTGCAAAAAATTTAGAAGAAAATGTCTTTGTGACCTCAGAAATAAGAATGGTTTAAACTAATACAAAAAGCACAAAAGTTAATAAAAATAGTATATTCAACTATATCTCACACTTAATGGAGAAGGATGTGGCAATGCACTCCAAAGCAATCCTGAATCAGTCATTGAAAATCCCACAAGGGCCAATTATGAGTTGGACCCAACTTGATGGCACCTAACAACCACCACCACAACAACAACAACAACAACTCACACAGAAGAAGTTATTAATCAAAAGTTATTAAAAAGAATCAAGAATGAGAAAATGCAATTGCAACAAATATAACTGATGTTGTTGTTGTTGTTAGGTGCCGTAGAGTCGGTATCCCACTCATAGCGACCCTCATAGGGTTTTCAATAGCTAATTGTTTTGGGATTGCCTCGGGAGTGGATTGCCTGGCCCTTCTGCCATTTTTGTGGTGCTGGGAATTGAACTTGGGACCTCACAGACTGCAGCGCAGCGCTCTACCAACTGAGCTAAATCCCAGCCCAATATAACTGATAATGTATCGATATTCAGAATGTATAGAGAAAACCTTAAAATCCATAAGAAGAAATACATCTCAAAACTGAAGTACACAAAAACTACCAATTAACCTTTCACAGAAGAAAAAAAAACTAGATAAGGTGAGGCCATTCACTTTTAAAGTAAGAACTATGTAAATGAAATCTTCAGGATGATACCATTACATACTTACTGGATTACTGATTATCACTGGTATAATATCTATGATATGAAATAATGGAAATAACCAGAATGTCCGTTTGGTAAGAGATTGCAGAGAGAGACTGAATGCAAACTTAGAATGAATTATGGTATGGCAATGACAATAAAACTAGAATTATGTATACAAACATGGATAAACCTCAAAAATATAAAGAAACTTTTTAAAAAGCAAGCTATAGGAAATATAAGCAATATTGATTAAGTTGCATATAACTGGAAATATATAAAAATGAATAATTTATCTTTTAAGGATAAATAGCTATGTATTTAAACCATAATATACAGAAAAAATAAAACTTTCTAATGTAATTAAACCATAATATAAAGCAAAAATAAAACTTTCTAAGTCACAAGAAAAATCATGTCATTGACAAAGAATATGCAAATCATTTTAATTTATTAGGTAGTCTCCTCAGGTTATGGAAGAAGGGTGTGACAATCCACTCCCCAAAACAATCCTGAAGCAGTCAGCCATTGAAAACCCTGTAAGGGTCCCTGTGAGTCAGACCCAACTCAATGGCACCTAGCAACAATAACAACTCCTCATGTTGGGAGGTAGCTCTGTAAATGTTCAACTTAATGTACTTTTCACTTCATTTATATAATATGTATTTTTTCACATAAATAAAATACTTAATAACACTTCTTTCTAGAATAAAAGAGAGTGATTATAAGATTGTAACCAACCTATGTATTATCAATAAATAATGAGTAAGTTAAACATTTCATAATGTGTGATTTTGTGCAAGCATTATAAAAACTATATGCCAAAGTATATTTACTTAGAATTATGTTGTTTTGTTAGGTGCCATCAAGTTGGTGTCTGACTCATAGCACCCCTACATATAACAGGCAAAACATTATTGTTAGTGCTTCTCTGCTATTTATAGGGTTTTCAATGGCTGACTTTTGGGAGGGGGTTGCCAGGTCCTTCTCCCAAGCCTACAGTATCTAGTGTACCCAGGCAGTCTCTGATCCAAGTACTAACCAGGCCCAACCCTGCTTAGCTTCCAATATCTGACCAGATCTGAAGCCACAATGGTAAGGCTGTAGGCACGTTGAGTTATAGGCATAATATATTTTTTGTGGTTACAGAAAAAACTGCATAGTGTGATCCTGATGATGTAAAACTTTTCATTAATATTTATATGTGTGCAATGCATTTAGTATTTACAAAGTTGTCCATCAAATGTCAGCAGTAATTTTGTCTAGGAAGTAAATTTTCTTTATTTTTAGCACTTTTGTGTATTTGAAATTTATATAAAAGCCATATGTGATATTTATAATAAAAAACCCCTTAATTTTGAAATCACCCCCCCATACTCATTCTCTCTCTTTCTCTCTTCTCTCTCTAAATGTGTAGATCAATGATGTTCCTTAGTAAAAATTCATGTACTTTACTTGGAAAATTGTCACAGTCAAGTTGGACAGATCTGAATAAGAATTTTCAGCTCCGTTGCACTATATGACCGTGAGCAATGCATTTAAACTATTTCTACTTTTTAGTTTGTCCTCACAGTTACTCTATTTGCAAATATGTAAATGAGAATAGTCATTCCTTTACTGTTACCTTGTAGATGGGTAAAAATCAAATCCATTGGGGCTTAAGCTTTAAAAATTATGTTGCTGTGTAACCATAGTCATTTCCTGCTTAGTTTATTTAAAAGAAAATGTAGCCTCATAAAATGTAAATGGACTAAAAGGTATGGCTACAATAAACTCAAAGACTGACACTTGATCTCAGTCATGAATATTGACAAGATATGCACTTATTTATTAAGATATATGTAATACATCTTCATTAAAATACATGAAAAGTTTTATATAGAGAGAACATTATATCAAAACCAGTGGTTAAATCCAGTGATTCAATATAATATCCTCTAAGGATTAAGTATATATGTAGGCTAAAATATTTCCAACTTAGTGTTCAACCTGTCTGCGTATTTGGCATCACAAAAACCAAGCACCAGTTGATTAAAGTCAACTTTGAGAAAATTCCCTGAACTGGCATGATGTGTTTCCAGCATACAGGCACAGCCTGATATATTCCTACATTATTAATTATCTACTTTCTTCTCAGCTTTCTGAAAGGTGAGGAAAATTGGCCCAGATACCCATGCCCAATGAAAAGCACTTTTAAGTCTTGTAAATCCTAATTTTACTTTATCAATAAAGGAATAGGAAGAGAAGGACCAACTGGAAAGATAAGGAAAGAAAGTAAAGGAAGAGAGGAAAGAAGAGAAAATGATGCAAAGGAATGAAAAAACAGAAAAAAATCCTAATAGTCAACAAGCTTAGAAAACATATCTGAAGATGTTGAGCTGGACTATGTGCTTTCTTATAAGGTAGAATTTAATGTAGATTCATCAAGAGCTCTTGAGATACTTTTTTTCCTCTCAGTTCTGTAGAAAATAATCCCACAATGAATTTAAATGGAAAACTTAAACTGGAACAGAAACAACAACATTACACTCGTATGTGAACACCAACAGTTTCTTAATTTTCTCAGCCCAAGACTTTCAACTCTAATTGTTTTGGGCATGAATTGCAGAGGCAAAGCATTCTTAGTTGTATTTTTGGAATGAACAGCTAAATGATTAAAAACACAGGGACTTTTTTTGAGGAATTTTACCTTTTCAGGGTCACTTTGTTCAGAAATATGCATATGTCAAATTTAATACTTTCTCTGATACAACTAGAGACTTGTGTGCATATTCTCCAATAAGAAAAGATGGAAAATGTTGAATTTTAGAAAGACCCCAACTCTTCCTAGTAAGGGCTAATTCGGGTTGTCCTGAATTCAAAAAAAATCAGTCTGTTTTTCTGTCCCTTTGGGCATAAAAGAGAATGAAGTGCAATAGAGTGATGAATAAATTCCATATAACAGAAATACAGTTAGCTTTACACAAAAGCTACTAATTGAATGTTACTAAGTAAGAAATGGGGTTGGGGTATAGCTCACTTGGTAGAGGGCTGCTCTGCATGCTCTGAGGACCAGCACCACCAAAACAAAAGTGGGAAAAGGATGTGATGATCTGCTCCTAAAGCAATCCCAAACAATCAGCCTTTGAAAACCCCGACAATAGCAGAGAAGCACTGACATAGTGCCGGGCATGGCACAGTGTTGGAGAGTGTTTCAGTCTTTTGTATACAGGGTTGCTGACTCAGCAGTACCTAACAACAACAACAACAACAACAACAACAACAACAACAACAACAAAAAGTAAGAAATATTTTTTTTGCCTTTTCTCCTTTCCTTTCCTCCCTGAGCAATTTAGGTCTAAAACTTGAGCTAAGTAGGCAGAGCAAGATAGGCATTGCACAGTGTCAAGGACTATTTTTTTCTGTTGTAGATAGGTTCTTTATGAGTTGGACCCAACTTGAAGGCACCTAACAGCAACAACATCCTTTAACTTACCCATCAAGAGGATACGTGAGTAGGTAAACCTCATTGTCAATTAATTCACCAAGGACTAAGAGTTGGCTTCTACACATAATTTTCCATGGAAAGGAACAAGGGCCCCTTGAGAAATGCTTGATTTTAGGGCTGAGGCATAGAGAATATAAAGAAACCTGGAAAATTTACTTATGTCAAAAACAAAGAAGTGATCAAATAATGGTGCTATTGTTTGGTTCTAGAATGTCACCCAAAATTTCATGTGTTGAAGGAATGGTCCAAAGCTGGTGGCACACTTGGGAGGTGGTGGAAACTTTAAGAGGAGGAAGTAGGTAAATGGAGATATGCCTTTTTGGTATATTGGGATCCTGGTCCCTTCTCCCCCCTCTCTCCCTTTGCTTGCTGGCCACCATTTGGTAAGCAGTTTCCTCTGCCATGGGATCCCATTGACATGATGTTCTGCTAACTATAGAACCAGCTGACAAAGGTCAGAAACCTCTGAAACCATGAGCTACAATAAATTTTTTTCCTTTAAGTTGACTTTCACAGGTATTTTGTTCCAGCAATGGGAAGCTGACTAACACAAATAGTGAGGACATATTAGAGGAAAGAGATTTTTACTTTAAAGAGCTACTACTGTTCATATTAAAAATAATTTCAATATAAAGAGAAATATAAATAATAGTAGAACAAAATCAATTAAATAAAATTGGAAGCAATAAATTCATGTTGATATTAGTTAATTAAATAATCTAATTTCTCATACATGAAATATTTGCATAAATTTAAAGTAACTGCCCACAAAGGGAAAAATAGCAACTTGTGCTAGATAAACCCAACATATGTTATCTTAATCAGGAAATTAAATGGAACGTCATTTATAATGGAACAAGTCAAAATTGTGTGCATCCTGATAGGATGCAGAGAAAAGTACAGTATCATTAATGTGATTATTTCTGCCAGAGATGTATAACCTGAGTTAATCACAAGAGAATATGAGGGATACCAAAAGTAATGGTCACTCTATATTGAATTTAAAAGTGCCAACATGAGGAAGTCACAGAAAAACTGAGTATCTCCAAACCCTGACATGAATGCTAAATGTAATGTGTGAGTTAGCATTGGATCAAGTTGTCATAAAGTCAATTATTGTTATAGTTTGTATGATTCAGATGATTAGATGACAGGAATGTGTTAACATTAATATTCTGAGTTTAATGATGATAAAAAGAGTGTAAAAGAAAATTTCCTTGTTTGTTGTAAAGGACATAAGGGTGATGAGCATTAGGTTAAGAAGTCAAGTGACAAATCTAAGCTTGACACATATAAGCCTTTATTTTTGTACTAGCAATTTATATTCATTTTATAATATTTGGAATACATATTCATATCTATGCCATGATGAAACACCTTAAAAAAATGAAATGGACCTGTATTTAGTAGAAACCTGCCTCTGTCTGCTCTATATCCCCTTGATACCTCTATTCTAAACAGACTCCATTTGGCCTCATTATTCATTTTAAATGGAGCGTGTGGATGCAGTTTTGCTAGTGAGGTGTGTTTAGGCTCTCCTCCAAGTTTATTTTGTGTTACAAAATATGACTCTTCTAAAACCTTCTTTTGAAAGAAACTCAGCAATCTACTCAATAGGAAAACATAAATATCCTTGATCTCCTCTCTCCTTGAATTTGTCTTTTGATAATATTTTTAGGAAAGGAAAGGACAGACATAGTTGTCTTCACATAATAAGTATATATGATATGATATAATATTCCTAAGATAATATCTAGCAAAAAATTCTGTCTACTACTTAGATTAGTCCACAAAACCAGAAACATCTACATATAAAAATACATACAAATCTTTGTCCTTCAATCTAGTTATCTGTGGTTTTAGAGACAAAATCGAACCTAATATTCAAAAGGTGTATTAATATGTCATGAGATTAAGAAAAAAATGTAGTTACTCATTCAATATAGTGTTATAGAGAACCCAATATATTAATTCTAGAAAGAGATTACTAAGGAGAACATTAGTATCAATCTTCAAATATATAAAGCCATATTATGTGGAAGAATTAGAACTAATAAATGAAAATAATAAAAAGAAAACCTTCCACTCAGTTTTTAAAAAATCTAAACTTGAAATATTCTAAAATGGAAGTGGTTGCCCAGCAAGTGAATTGTCCACAGGAAGTCACAATACAGATAATTGCTTCATAAAAGTGGTATAAAATTTTAAGAAAAAGGCCAGTCACAGAAATCTGTGATGTTTAAAGTTAATCTTATAATTCTATAATATTATACATTCAAAACTCTTATAAATAAGCTAGTCACTCCAAAGTTCACATATAAATAGGAAGTTAGAAGATATACGTAACACTTTTGAGGTTATTTTATAAACATGATCATTTTTTTCCTAAAAAATAATTTCTCACACAAAGACAAGCTGTGGCCAAACTTCCTAAATCCCTAAAATAGGATTATAAATGATAAACTCAATAGAAAATGTAAACTAGAAGGCAGACACTGATTGAAAGGAAATAGGTTGGCTTTTGAAATATTGTATTCAAGAGTGGCTTCACTACCAAGTAATATTCATTTTTCTGTAGCTAGTCAAATTCATTTTGCAGTAGCATGAACAAAAATTACTTCCTCAATACCTTTTTATTGTAGAAGAGTGTGTTTGTTTCTTTAATCATAATTTAGAAAGTGACATTCAAGGACAGGCATGTTTGAGAAATCAGAGCATGACAAATTACCTTACATCTTTAAATCACACCATGGAGTTAAAAGAACAAGTAAGCAGGTGTCTTTATGCAACTTGCATTTGAAAACTAATTTCTATGATGAAGTATTATTTATAATGTGCATAATTTATCATTGGGGCTGGGATTTAGCTCAGTTGTTAGAGTGCTGCGCTGCAGTCTGTGAGGTCCCAAGTTCAATTCACAGCACAGCAAAAATGGGAGAAGGACTGGCAATCCACTCCCAAGGCAATCCCGAAACAGTCAGCCATTGAAAACCCTATGAGGGTTGCTATGAGTCAGATACCGACTTGACGGCACCTAACAACAACAAAAACAACAATTTATCATTAGTACACCAAATACTACACAAATTGTGTGAAAATAAGAGTGCATGTGCATGTGCATGTGCCTATGAAAAACCAAGTTATCCCACTCCTTTAACATTGTACTGATATAAAACTTTATGTCTGGATATACAGCAATGTATGACTAGAATTTTTCTCTTTTAATTTGTATATCTACATAGTGGTTTTAATATTTCTTTAGGAAAAATCAAAATATCATAATCTAACTACATGCTTGTTAGGCACTAACTCAGTCATAAATAAGGAAATGTCTTAGTTGCCAAGAACTTGTGGTTAGATTGGAAATAGTTTATGAAGTTAAGGATTTGAAATGTATATGTACATGCATGGTTACAAGTGAAGACTCATAAATCTACAGTTGGTGAAATGCCAGAAACATGACAAAGAACTAAATCCAATCCAAATCTAGAGTACAAGTTCATGATGATGGTTTCAGGGGAGAGTACCTATATAATGGAACCACCACTATGAAACTAACTAGTCCCCAACATATATGAGCCATATGAAGGGCTCATAGTTTTGGTAAATTGGACACTCAGCACTGGTAATAATAGGTTGGAAATGCAGGCTATTTTTTTTAACAAAGGGTAACTTCAAGAATTCATGGTAACTTAGGCCAGTAGGCAAACACCAGTTTTATAGAAGAAAGAATATGGATTATTGCTGCAAAATACATATTCTTGCATGCTTGATTTGAGATTCTTTATAGAGATAATTTTGGGGAAAATATGCATATGGGACCACCACACGTGTATTAGTTTGCTGCACTGTGGGGGCTTGTCTGTTGCAATGAGGCTGAAAGCTATGCCACCATTATCTCAGATACAAGCAGGGTCACACATGGTGGACAGGTTTCAGCTGAGCTTCCAGACTAAGACAGACTAGGGAGGAGGCACCAGCAAACCACTCCCAAAACAACAAGCAATTGAAAACCCTATGGATAGCAAAGAAACATTGTCAGATATAGTGCCAGGAAATGAGCCCCCCAGGTTAAAAGACACTCAAAAGACTACTGGAGAAGAGTTGCCTCCACAAAGTAGAGTCTACCCTGATGAGGGAACCTCATTTGCTGAAACCTCCATTTGCTGATGTGGCACAACTGAAAATGAGGAGAAACAACTGTAAACATCCATTAATAATTGGAACATGGAATGTACATAGTATGAATCTAGGAAAATTAGAAATTATTAAAAGAGAAATGAAGCACACAAACATTGATATCTTAGACATCAGTGAGCTAAAATGGACCAGCATGGGTCACTCTGAGTCAGATAATCATATGGTCTACTATGCTGGAAATGACAAACTAAAGAGAAATGGGGTTGCATTAATCATCAAAAAAGACATCTCAAGATCTGTCCTGAAATACAATGTTGTCAGTGATAGAATAATATCCATACATCTACAAGAAAGGCCAGTTAATATGACTATTATCCAAATTTATGCACCCACCACAAAGGCCACAAATGAAGAAAGGGAATATTTCTCCCAGCTTCTGCAATCTGAAATATATCAAACATGCAATCAGGATGTACTGACAATTACTGGTGACTGGAACACAAAGGTTGGAAACAAAGAAGAAGGCTCGGTAGTTGGAAAATATGGTCTTGGTGACAGAAATGAAGCTGGAGATCACATGATAGAATTATGTCAGACCAATGACCTTTTCATTGCAAATACATTTTTTCAACATAAATGGTGACTGTACACATGGACATCACCAGATGGAACATACAGGAATCAAATTGACTATATATGTGGAAAGAGGCGATGGAAAAGCTCTATAGTAAATGTCAAAACAAGACCACGTGCTGATTGTGGGTCAGACCATCAACTTCTCATATGCAAGTTCAAACTGAAGCTGAAGAAAATTAGAACAAGTTTTTGAGAGCCAAGGTATGATCTTGAACATATCCCACCTGAGTTCAGAGACCACCTCAAAAATAGGTTTAATGCATTAGATACGAGTTGTAGGAGACAAGATAAGTTGTGGCATGACATAAAAGATATCATTCAAGAAGAAAGCAAAGGTTATCAAAAAGACAAGAAAAAAGAGAAGACCAAATTACATGTCAAAAGATATGCTGGACCTTGTCTTTGAACATTGAGCATCTAAAGTAAAAGGAAGACATAATGAAGTTAAGGATCCAAACAGAAGATTTCAAAAGGCAGCTCCAGAAGACAAAAGTAAATATTATAATGACATGTACAAGGAGCTGGAGGCAGAAAGCCAAAAGGGAAGAACACGCTCTATGTTTCTCAAGCTTAAGGAAGTGAAGAAAAAATTCAAGCCTCGATTGGCAATAGTGAAAGATTCTACAGGGAAAGTATTAAATGATGCAGGAAACATCAAAAGAAGATGGAAGGGATACACAGAATCATTATATAAGAAAGAATTGGTAGATGACCAACCATTTCAAGAGGTTGCATATGAAGAGGAACCAATGGTATTGAAGGATGAATTGGAACCCGCCTTGAAAGAACTGTCAAAACCCAACGATCCAGGAATTCATGTGATACCAGTAGAGATGTTTCAACAAACAGATGCAGCATTGGATGTGTTCACATGTTTATGCCAACAGATTTGGAAAACAGCTACATGGTCAAGTGACTGGAAGAGATCCATATTTGTGCCTATTCCCAAAAAAGGGGATCCAACTGAATGTGCAAACCGTTTGACAATATCATTAATATCACACCAGCCAAATTATGTACATGGCACAACTCTGCTTGCTGAAAGTGAAGAGGATTTGAAACATTTACTGATGAAGATCAAAGATTATAGCCTTCAATATGGGTTATGACTAAAGATCAACAAAAAAAAAATCCTTACAACTGGGTCAGTATTCCACTTCACAATAAATGGAGAAAAGATTGAGGTTGTCCAAGATTTTTCTTTGCTTGGCTCTATAATCAACACCCATGGAAGCAGCAGTCAAGAAATCAAAAGGCACATTGCTCTAGGAAAAGCTGTGGCAAAAGATCTCTTTAGAGTATTGAAAAGCAAAGATGTCACATTGAAGACGAAGGTGTGTTTGACTCATGCCACGGTATTTTCAGTCTCATCATATGATTGTGAAAGCTGGACATTGAACAAGGGAGACAGGAATAGAATTGATGCTTTTGAATTATGGTACTGAAGACATCTATTGAACATACCATGTACTGCCAAAAGAACCAACAGATCTGTCCTAGGAGAAGTGCAACCAGAGTACTCCCTGGAAGCAAGAATGGCCAGACTGCATCTTACATATCTTGGACACGTAGTCAGGAAAGATCAATCCCTGGAGAAGGACATTATGTTTGGGAGAGTGGTACATCAATGCAAAAGAGGAAAACCCTCCACCAGATGGATTGACACAGTGACTGCAACAGTGGGCTTAAACATAAATAAGATCATGTTCATGGCACAGAATCAGCAAGTGTTTCAATCTGCTGTACATAGGGTGGCTATGAGTCAGACTCCACTAGATGGCACCTAACAATAACCACATGCATATGAGATATGGTATTTTTCCATTCTGGCTCTATTCCAAAATGTCTACCACTATAACCCTTTAAAAAGTTTCTGCCAAAAATTATTATATTTAAGCCTTAAACAATCTGACAAAGAATTTGTATTCCCTACATAAAAACTCTCTGAGGACCCAGGTGCAATCTCCAGCACCACAAAAATGGGAGAAGGACATGGCAATCCACTGCCAAAGCAATCCTGAAACAATCATCCATTGAAAATCCTACAGAGGTTGCTATGAGTCAGACTGAACACAATGGCATCTAACAACAACAAGATAAAAATTGGTACAACCTAGTATAAATTTTGTAGATTTCTTCAGAGTCTATGAAATCCTAGTCCCATATATATACCACATAATGTTGAAATTCTGAAAAGAACACTAAAATTTCCACAGAGCAGTTATCATAACAATTCATGATGGACATGTTGTCAAACATGAAGACTTTGGTGTGCTTGGTCACTTGACCTGTGGCCAAGGATTTGATCTTTGCCATAATCCAGTAGAAGAAAGGGAAATTTTCCAAAATGAATTTATTGAATGGGGTACAGCTTTTCTCAAAATGACTTAGGCCTCCTCAATATAGCTCCATCTGGATTTACCATATGTTCCAATCAGTATATGGATTTGCTTAATATTGGCAATATCTTGTCTTTCATAAGATTCAAATAACCAAGTATCCCAAACCAGCTAGAAATATGTTTTGTTTTGGGGCCAAATCAAACATGGAATACTTGTTGATTAAACTAATTAGAAAAAGATATCTAAGATGGGTGTATACTGAATCCAACAGATTTCTCCTTCCTTAGTCATAGGGAAACAAAAGTTCCTTTATTTTGAAGAGGTTAACATGAATGTCCTAGACTACTAGAATTTTACTCACATGGCAGGCACCTTATACTGTTCCTACCTTTTTGTACCTCAACTCCTGTTAGGCAGGTTGAATCAAGACATCATGATTAAAGCTAACATTTATGGAATTATTACTACTAGGCAGTTAGTACCTTAAAGGTCTTATCACCTTATTAATTCTTTGTATCTCCAAAACAACTCAATGTCATAGCCACTCTTATTAACCACATATTATGGTTAAAGATAATAAAGTAAAAAGATATACCATAAGTCATATTAATAATAGGTGGTTGAGTTCAGTTTAGATTTATATTTTTCTGCCAAATTCATACTTCGTTACTTTTTAAAACTTAAACTTTTCTCTTTTTTACCCTGAAGTCTTTACACAAGAATTGAAAACATATTTCTTTGAAGATATGACAGCTTATTTTTGACTTAGCAAGCACTTTATGAAATCCTAAATAAACCTTTCTTTCCATTTTTCTCAAAAAGCTAACGACTATAAGAATGTGGATTATATCTTATGTTATTCTCCCTTACTCTCTACAAGCTCTACTTTAGCTTAAGAGCCTTAGATTCACCATAAAGAGTAAACAATTTAATCCAATGGGTCTTATCAACACAAAGAAAACACATTGATAATTTTTCCCAGTAAACAAATGGTATGTATGCTTTCTTAATGTGTTGAGAATAATGTAATAGTTCAGCAAATATTATTGGGAAAAAAGCTTTACCTAAAAACTTCCATAGTATAACTTAATACTCCAGTGATGGATGCTTATTTATACTTTATATAATCTTGATCTTCTCTCAGTTTTTTCTACTGTTGTTGTTGTTGTTGTTGTTGTTGTTAGGTGCTGTCAAGTCAGTGTTCAACTCATAGCGACCTATATACAACAGATGAAGCACTACTGTCATGCTTCTCTGCTATTCATAGGGTTTTCAATGGCTGATTTCTTTTCTTTTCTTTTCTTTTTTCTTTTTTCTTTCTTTATTTTTTTCTGAGTGGGTTGCCAGGTCTTCCTCCCAAGCCTTCAGCACCTGGTCTTCCCAGGCAGTCTCCCATCCAAATACTAACCAGGCCTGACCCTGCTTAGCTTCCGAGATAGGACAGGATCAGAGTATGGCTGCAGTCTTCCTACTTTTAAGTATCATCAACTTTATTGCCTATGAGTAACACAAGATACGAGAACCAGGTTATTCTTGTCAATGAACTATCTTGAACCACTCCATTTTTTCACCTTTCTCAAAATCAAGTTATTGACCTTCTGAACACAGAGTGATTTTTTTTTCCTTCCAAGTGTGTTATCAAGAAAACTCTTATGATGGATCAGGAATTCATTTCAATGATAAATTGACAATAATGTAATCCTGGTTCAGGAATGTTATGTATAATGCCTCAGTGAGACATAATCAATTGAAAATTTTCTTCCATCCTCCCCTCATCATGTGCCAAATGTTTCTATAGTTATAATCACTCACTTGACCATTGCTTTGGCACTGACATGTAATTAAAATGGAATCACACAAATAGGATATGATGAGAAAGTGTGAATTCCTGTCAGAGAAGAACAACTTGTAAAATATTGCAGAGCACATCTTGTTTAGTTTGTTTCAAATTTTAATCAAGTTTGATAAATCAAATGTTTACACAGAACTAAGCTACTCCTGTTACAAACAAATATTATAAGTGACTATCCTCTCTGTGTTTGTTCAATATTAAAATACAGAAACATTAATCGAGCATTTACTGAATACTAAGCACCATACATGTGGGAGAAGGATGTGGCAATCCACTCCCAAGGCATTCCCAAAACAGTCAGCCATTGAAAACCCTCTGAGGGTCTCTATGAGTCAGATATGACTTAACGGCATCTAACAACAACAACAATAAGCACTGTACATATACTATGGCCCTAAAAGTGTCAATAATAATTTTATTTGGAAAGTGACCTTTCAAGTTATTTTTAAATATAAGTTTCTTACCTCCAAGTTTTTATGATAGTTTTTACAATATTGAAAATCATTGACTTTTGAAACTATGCCACTTGAAGTCTAATAATACATGATGTATATATTTTATTTCACATAGTTTGTGACCTGCTGAAGATTTTAAAGGGAATAAAAATAAGTCCATATTTATTAGCCACTTTATATATTAATGACTGACAAAAATAAGGACAATATATGTATATTCTTAGATAATAATGTTGTTAGGGATAGGTTTTAAACACCGTTACAATTCTGGCTCTTTAGAAAAATGGTACACTGGGAAAATGACTCAGGTGTCATTTCTCATTGGGAACTTTGTCTTTTATTCCCAGAGGTATTCTAGTCATTTTTAACTGAGTGAATATTGACCTTTGGTTCACCTTCTCCAGTAAACACTCAGGAATACTGTGTCTAATGAGCAATTAGGTAGATAACCAGTTACTCAATTATTTGAAAAGAGCAAATAGGGCATATACATACTTGTGTGAAAGGAAAAAAGAAAGACCTAAATAATATCATGACTTCTTCAACTCTACTGGGTACTATCATTGGCAGAGAGAGAACCTTTCTGGGACCTAAAGGCAAAGGAATTTTTCCAATCTACAAGAAGTCATATTGTGTTTTCAGCTCTATGAAACTGCCTCAGTCAGAACTATGATTAACAATATTGTAGTGAATTTTTTGGAAATAACTAGAAGGGAAAAAATTTTAAACCCTTCCTAAATTTAAATTGACATATAACTTTTGGTTGTGCACATTGGTATCTTCCAACAATTGCATCACTCTTCCATTGGGACAACAACTCACATGAAATGAAGCCATTTTTTATTGTTATCCACATTAGCATCAAGAATCTTTTTAAAGATTGAGCCATTTGAATTATCAAATTTCTTATTTCCCCAGATTTCATCTGGATAGTGCATTGTAATGGTTACTAACTTTCTCTTCAATTGTATCTCACATTCCTCTCTCTCTCTCTCTCTCTCTCTCTCTCTATTTTATTTTATTCTATTTTTTGTAGACAGGTTCTCACTGTGTACCCCAAGTTGGCCTTGAACTTATGATCCTCCTTTCTCAGCCTGCCAAGTTTTCAGATTACAGACTATATCACAGCACCTGGTCTTTCATTCCTCAGTTTTCTAGACAAAGAAATTAGAAAAGAGAAAGAAATGACATCCAAATTGGAAATGAAGTAAAGTTAATAGAATTTGTAGGCTGTCATGGTCTTACACATTAAAAATCTCAAAACACCACCCAAAACTGTTCAAATTAACAATGACTTCAACAAAGTTGCAGTATACCAAGTCAACATACAAAGATCAGTAGTGTTGCTATGTGCTGGTAATGAATTATCTGAAATAGAAATCAAGAAAGAAATCTCACAATAACTACAAAAACAAAACCTAAGAATAAATTTAACCAAACAGATAAGCAATCACCACAATAAAAATTATAAAACATTGATGAAAAAATTGAAGAAGACACAAAAAAGTGGAAAAATATCTCATGTTAGTGGATTAGAAAAATCAATATTGTTAAAATGTCCAAGTTACCTGAAGTGGTTTATAGATACTAACCTAATTAATATGCCAATGACCTTCACAGAACCAGGAAAAAATCTGAACATTTATATGGAAACACACACACACACACACACACAGACAAATAATCCTGAAAGCCAAAGTCACCTTGAGGGGTAAACAGGCAGGGATTTTTATACTATCAGACTTTGAAACATACTACACAGGTTTTGCAATAAAAAATTATGATATTAGCATAAAAAAGGCACCCAGGCCAATTGAACAGCATAGATAACCTAGATATAAACCCTACACCTCAATAGCTAACTGATTTTGGGGGGAAGCAGTACTTGGGAGTTGAACTCAGGGCCTTGCACATTTTTTTACAAGTGCTCTACCATTGGATTCACCCTCAGCCCATTTCTTTACTTTTATTTTGAATCAGAGTCTTAGTTATCCAGGCTGCCCCTGGCCTCAAAATCATGATACCCCTGCCTCTGCCTCCAGAGTCACTGAAATTATCGGCATATACCATGGTACCTACCTGGCTGCTAACTGATTTTCAATAAAGGTAGTTAGAATATGCATTGGAGAAACAACAGTATTTTCAATAAATGGTTTTGGAAAAATTGGATATCAATACACAGAGGAATAGAGCTAGATCCTTATCTCTCACCAGTTATAAAGATCAATTCTAAATGGCTTAAAGACTTAAATACAAGACCTGAAACTATGAAACTACTAGAAGGAAACATAGAGGAAATGCTTGAGAACATTACAATAGACAAAAATTTTTTTAAACAAGACCACAAAAGCATAGAAAAGCAAAAATACACAGATAATATCAAACTAAAAATCTTACAGAAGGAAACAATAGAGTACAGAGAAAACTTACAGAATAGGAAACAATATCTTCAATGTATGTATCAGAAGAGATTGATATGCAGAATACATGAGGAACTCTCACTCCAAAATACCAATATAAGAAAATTTAAAAGTGAGCAATATAACTAAATAGACATGTTTCAAAAGAAGATATACAAATGGACAAAAAGTACATGAAAAAAATTCTTAACATCACTAATCAGCAATGAAATATAAACCAAAGCCACAATGTGATATCAATTCATCCATTAAAAATGGCTAGTACTAAAAAGACAAAAGTGCTGGTGAGGGTAGGAAAAAAAGGAAACACTTGCACACTGTTAGAAGTTCCTCAAAAATTAGCACTATAATTACCATATGGGTTCAGCAGTCTAATTCCTGGGTGTTTGTGCAAAGTAAATGAATTCATAATGCCAGAAGACACATTTGCAATCCCATGTTCATTGCAGCATGATCCACAATAGTCAGGAAATAGAAACACCTATGTGTTCATCAACTGATGAATGGATAAAGAAAATGTGGTATATGTACACAATGGAAAACTATTTACTCCCATAAAGGAATGAAATCCTGTCATTTGTGACAATGTGCATAGAACTGGATATCATTAAGTTAAATAAGTCAGGCATAGAGGAACAAGTACTATGTGATCTTCTATGCTGAATCTAAAAGAGTTCATCTCAAAGAAGGTGAGAATAGAATGGTGGTTACCAGAAGGTGAAGAGAATGGGGCAGAGGGAAGGAGAAATCTTCATCAACGTGTAGCAAATTATAGTTAGGAACGAGAAGGTCAGGGTCGTATTGCACAGTATGGTGACTGTAGGTAACAATAATGTACTGCACATTTCAAAAAGGTAGAAAAAAGGATTTCGAAAGTTTACACCATAAAAATAAAAATGAGGAAATAAATCTGTTTAACCTGATTTAAATATTACACAATGTATACATGTATCAACCATTATATGCTACCTTATCAATATGCAAATATTTATGCCATTATGTGTCAATTACAATTTTTTTTTAAAGCCAGTGTCTATTTTGGGAAGTTAAATTTATACTGAATCCTGCAGTGCCATGTAAGGCTCAGACTAAGGCAACTGAGCACTGTAGCTCTCTAGGCATCAAGACTGTTTCAGAGGTAAGTATAAAATTTGAGCCCATCCTCTTAAAATTGGGTTTATGATGTTGCTAGGTGTATGGAGGTGGTGTGGGATAGAGAATCCTTTTCATTTCTAAAACTGTACAATGAGGAGTCAAGTAAATCAGGAACTTTGGAAGTGGAAACCATTTAGGACCACAATAAAATCAGCCTTAGTATAAAGCACAGTAACTGAGAATTAAAAGGACAGAGAAAGAGAGAGAGAGAGAGAAAGAAAGAATAAGAAAGAAACTGAGTTTCCATGTTACATAAATTAAAAGATTAAGTTTTCCTTTCCTTAAAACAAAAGCATATTTACCTTATATGACTTGACAATCTTATATAATTTTTTGCAAATCAAAAATATCAAATAATTTTCCCTTAAAAGCAATAATTTAAATCTAAATCAGTACTGGATAAGTTTTCTTAAGTGAAATCTAGATATCATTTAACAAGTTATGCTTACTACACACATGGATATTTTGACTTTGCTCAAACTTCATTATTGAATTTCTATTTCTTTTGGTACATGGAACAAGCTGTATTGATCAAATATTATCCCATTTTCATTCTTTCATTTCTATTTTTGAGACAGCATAATTGTTTTTAGATAATATCATGAACTCTAATTTGAATGGAAGCTATTGTGGTACTTTAACTTCTCAAACCTGATATTGGAAAAAGTTTTCACTTTGTTTTAATTAGAAACAACTTTTCTTTTTTCTTATACATTCTATGTCAGAATGGGGAAAGTCAAAATGTCACTTCTTTTCCATAACTTGACTCATCTCCAACAACCAGCTCAAGAAATGGGTCCTTCAGCTAGCTCCTCAGAGGATTTAATGAGTACCTAATACACTGTGTTCTGTTTATCAGTCTGTATGCCTCTCTCCCCTCTGGAACATAAACTATTTGATGCTAAGGATTATGTCACATATATCTTGATATTTTTAGGGCTCAGTATTATTCCTAGTAAATAGTAAGCATTAGATAAATATTCATTAAGTCATACTAGGAGTAAATCTATACAGTGAAGCCTGATTTATCTGACTGAATTTGGCCCATATAGTAAAGAAATTACCATGGTGAATCTCCTGTTTCACATGAGGTTCATTATCTTTGTGTTGCACAAATAGAGCCTGAATTTAATTTGTTATTTTCTAGGGGGATAAAAAGAAAAAGCTATGACATGTGAAGAAATATTAAGCCTCTATTTTTTCTAAGATATTCTGTATAAATATTTGAAACAGTAAGACTGATCATTTGTACATGGGTAGGGGATACTGTAATAAATACATTGTTGTTGGTAACTTGGTTTCCTTCAGTTACCATTTCTTCTAAGCAAATGAACAAAAGAAAAAAATTATAGTTTATTTTCATTATTTTCATTCTGAAACTCACTAGGAATACAGGAATAAAAATTTGAGGAAATACATTCCATTTGGTTACATTCTACAGTAGGATGTTGTTTACATACCAAACAGAAGCATTTAAGAGTTCTATTATTGCAGCTTTTCCAACCTGCTAACAATTCCAAACTTGAAATAACCCTGTAGTATATAAAATATTTGGGAGAAGGGCCTGGCAATCCACTCCCAAGGTAATCCCGAAACAGTCAGCCATTGAAAACCCTGTGAGGGTCGCTATGAGTCGGATACCGACTCGACAGCACCTAACAACAACAACATATAAAATATTAATGTTTTTCTTTCTAGATTCTAATATTTAAATCTAAGGGGAAAAGTTAGCTAGCTGCCAGGAAAGTAGGTAAAGATACATTAATACCACGGTGTGACTTCCACAGTTTTGATGTGACTTTCTCCAAACACGCACCTTAAATCCACTGTTTTTCTTTTCCAGTGGTGAAATAAAAGTAGCAACCCTTCCTTTCCTTTGTATCTCAAGCAATATGTGATGATTAATATTCATGGAAAGCATATATATAGAGAAAAATAGTGCTACAAAGACACCAGTGCAGTGGCTAGTCTCCAAAATTCTTTCTATACCACATCTTCCTGGTATTCAGGCACCACCCTATGGAAGATGGGGTGTCCCTATGTATCCATAGTGTAAGGGCAAAAGTGGCAGTATGAATTTCAAGGTCTTAAGAAGATTTTCAAGTATCTACTTTGGTTTCCTGGAATGATCCTTCAAAGAATGCAAGACAGACCTCTGTAAGAAGTCCTACTTTCCTGTCATTGCCCCATGACAGCCAGGTAGAGAGACTGCATGGAGAGAAAGCTTGGTTAGCCTCAGCTGTAAACAGCCGTGCAAGCCCAGGGACCAGGCGTGTGAGTAAAGAAGCCATTTTGGTCATTGCAGCCCCAGTACACTGATTTGTAGAATAACCAAAAAATTCATTTGACAGCCAGAATCAATACTCCAGAGTTCTGTTACATCCTCAGTAGTTTAGGCCACAGCACATGATTCCCGAATCATAGAGCAAATACAGGACACTCTTGCTGAGCTCTACCTAAATTTTATCTCCTAACATTATTTCATGCCACTAGGTTTTGGGGATTAAAATTAAGAATAACCAAAAGAAAAAGAAAAAGCCATGAATAATATTGTAATTAGGAAATTATTTTAGTGCCAATGATTATTCTCTGACGTTGTTGTTAGGTGCCATCGAGTCGGTATCTGACTCATAGTGGCCCTCGTAGGGTTTCCAATGGCTGACTGTTTCGGGGTTACTTTGGGAGTGGATTACCAGGTCCTTCTCCCATTTTTGAGGTGCTGGGAATTGAACTTTGGACCTCAGAGACTGCAGTGCAGCAATCTACCAACTGAGCTAAATCCAAGCCCCATTCTCTGACATAGCATCCATTAATTCTTTCTTTCTAATCTTCTAGAAACAGAACTAACTCATTGAAATTATGACACATATGTTGTATTGTTGACCCATCCAGACAGGAAATGAGGCCTCTAGGACGCCTGAGGTATAACAGACAGACTGCTGGATCCAACCAAGGATTGTTCTTGCCTAAATAACAGGATAGTGAACCCTGTAACTTAGCTTGTTGCAAGATGACTCACTGATGTGTTCAACAGCACTGAAAGGATTTCTATATCCCATTACTCTAGAAAACAAAATAATCAGTTAAGAAGAAACAAAGATGATTGGATAAATCACATACAGATATGTATGCATATATGCATAAATATGCCAAACATCCATACTGTATATGGTTCTAAATCCTCTACATTTTAGTATTAAAATATGGTAGAAATGTTGTTGTTGTTAGGTGCTGTCAAGTCATGTCCAACTTATAGCAACACTCATAGGGTTTTCAATGACTGATTGTTTCAGAATTACCTCAGGAGAGGATTGCCATGTCCTTCTCCCACTTTTGCGATGCTGGGAATCGAACTTGGGACCTCAGAGACTGTAGAATGGTGCTCAATCAGCTGAGGTAAATACCAGCCTGCATGGTAGAAATAGCTACCCCATATTACCTATACTGTGGAAAATATAGTACCCTGTACCTCTGTGTGAAAGAAGGAAGGAAGGAGAGAAAGGAAGGAAGGAAAGAAAAGAGAATAAGTAAACTTGAATAGGCCTATTATTGACCCTCTTTCATCAGTAATAAATTATGTTGGAATGGTTCAAAATATCAGAGTAATTCCTATACATGTAAATAGGCTATGAATATATTCAGTAAGTATCAATAAATTATATCATCCTGAGACATGATTAAAAATAACCATTTCATACATTTTCTAGGTTTTTCCAACATTAACAGTATATAGAGAAAAATTTTGATGATTAAAAGGATATTTCAATATTCTTTATATCTAACCATTCTTATAACACATACTTATCAACAGCTCATTATTTGGCAAGCACTATGCCAGGAAATGAGGATACAACAGTGAGTAAAAAATGTCTGAGTCCTATAAGGTTTTAGAGCCTAGTTTAAGATTCAGATGTTTCCCATTATCCATGAATATTTTCTGCATGTAAAAGAAAAACAATAAATAAGGAGCTCTATAATATGGAGTTGGGGAAGGCTTCCTATAGAAATGACTTTTCACCTGTATTATAAAGAATGAGTAAAATGCCTTAGACCAAAGTAAATGGGAAAATGACTAGTGTGGTAGCCACAAAAGAATCTGTGAAAGGCAAATGTGGGAAAGACCACTCAAGGAACTGAAGGAAGACCAGCAGGATGCAGACAGGACATGGTGACAGAGGACATGTCTGTGGAAATAATCAGAGACCACATTTTGCAGGGTCTAGTACTACAATATCTACTAACGATTTCTTTTTGTTCTGTAAGAAATGTGAGGTTTTGGAGGATTCTAGGAAAAGAAATGACTCCTTAACCTTTTGATTTAAAAACTCATTGGCCATGTTGTGAGAAAGACATTATAAGTGAGCAAATAATAGAGTAGGTTATTGTATGATAAATGTGATGGATGGTGGTAGCTTCTAAGTGCTGTTATTGGAGAATGAAGAAATAAATAGATTGAAATAAGACTATGTATACTCTTCTTCTTGAATTTCTCTCTTCTCCTGCAGTCCATGTCATTTGTCTGGTTTTGTCACCCACTCTCCAACCAACTTTGCTTATCTCTTTCTGGCTCATGCTCTTCTATTTAGCCTACAAATATCAGTGTACTCAAGTTTCCTTTCCCTTTCTGTAGTTTCAGTTACCATCAATGTTGTTGTTGTTGTTGTTGTTGTTGGGTGCCATCAAGTCAAGTTTGACTCATAGTGGCCCTCATAGGTTTTTCAATGGCTGATTGCTTTGGGATTGCTTTGGGAGTGGATTATCATGTTCTTCTCCCATTTTCATGGTGCTGGGGACTGAATCTGGGTCCTCAGAGAGTACAGAGCAGTAGTCTTTCAAATAAGCTAAGCCCACCATCCATGTAATGGCTTCCAAATATTTATGCCCGGCCGTGACTATTACTGTGAGTTCTTAACTTAGATAATCAATTACTGATTTAATTTCTCTAATTAAATGAACCAACAGTACTGCAAATGTAAGATGATAGCATATAAAAATATTCTCATATCAAATATAGTCTTCCTCCAGAGTTCTCAACTCTAATCCTGATGTGTAGAGTTGCTCCAGCTCAAACTTGCATATGTTTCTTTCCTACTTGCCATATCAAAATCAGTATAGAATACAGATAATTTTACCTCAGGTTGGTCTTATGGCTTAGAAAACTGAGACTCACAGAGGTCAAGCAACTTGACCAAAACTGTGTAGCTCAACAGTGACAGCATCCCATTTGCCTGATAGTCAAGTCAGCATACATTCCACCACAGCATCTGAGATTTTCAGGAGATTCCCAACCATAGATTTCCTATCCCTTCAGAGGATGCACACATTATGCCAGATAGTCTCCTCATTTTTCATTTTGACTGTTCTACAAAATTTATCACTCATCCTGAAAATCTAAAGTGTCTTTGGGTTTGTTTATCATATCAGCTGACTTTGAAAGCAGTACCAAGCTTTGCTCTGATTCATTTTACACATAATAACCCTGAAATATATTACCAGTGGCCATGTTTGGACCCATTTTTCCATTTATTATGGGCCACAATGGTATATCTAAGTTGCTAGTCACGTTATTGATAAGACTCTCCTCATGAAAAATATTCCCTAAACACCTTCCCAGTGGACTACATTTTGCCTGAACACACAATTTCTTTCAGGATCTTAGTGAGACTAAAGGGAGAACCAGACAGCTTTCTTCGTGACAAAAGCACGTAGTCCCATGAAGCTTGTCTCCATGGATATTCACATAACAATAGACACACACACCTAGATAGGAGGGCTGGGGGTGGAAGGGTCACTTCTGATGGGAAAAACATATATCCTCTGTGATTCGTACACCTGCTCAGCCAACTGAATTTTTATTTAAAATTCAAAGAAATGAATTTGGAGCACCTGGAAGAAAGCCTTTGAATGCTGTTCAGCTAATTTCCCAAGATAATAGCAAGCATTGTATCATGTTTGTTTGGTCCTTAACACAGAGAACCACAAAACTTGTTTTTATTTTTAGGTTTTTTTAAATGGAAACTATGGCTAAATGAAAAGTTACTCCCTTGTTTTGCTGAAAGGGGAAGAAAAAAAGGATACAGGCTTTTAATTTTCTTCCATGAATTGAAAAGTATTTCAAAATATGGGGTACTTTAAAGTATAATAGAAAGGAAATGAACAGAGGCCTTAAACTGCTATCTTTTTGTGTTGACACATCCTCAATTGGACATGGCATTCAGTATATCTTACAATAGTGAAACAGAAGAATACAGTAGTAATGAACAGTGCTTAACACAGTCTGTCTCATTTTTCAAGACATAAATGCCTTGTAGAATGAGTTTAAAGAAATGAAATTTTGTAAAGAGGAGATGGAAGGGAAAAACTGAGTAAAAACTATGACCCCTCCAAGTTTCTATAGCTATAAGGCAGACAGAAGGAAAATAAGAAAAGAAGAAAAATGAAATAAATCTATAGCAAATTGGTTGATAAGAAACCTGTTTAAAGAGGGAACATATTTGAACATATTAACAATTTTCTGGGTAGTGATTACTTGTAACAAGGTTTAACATGAGCAAAATAGAAAAGAGTGATAACTATTTAATAAGAATGGAAAACTAGAAGAAAGAAGGAGAATGCTTTAGGGACTGTTCACTCACTATGTGGCTTTTCCAAGCATATAACACGTGTAACCTAAATCTCAAATTTTTCAGGTATTACTTTTAAGCCCATGTATTTTTGTGCCTTCATTAGACATGAAAATAAGCTTTTTATCATTTTTTTTGTGTGTAAAAGACCTTTAGAGATTCCATGAGCTCAATCAGCTCCCTTCTATTACTCCTCAGGGTTCTTTCCTTATGGACAGTTAACCTACAAATGTTGGATTGATGAAAATAAAATAGCAGATTGGGGGATTGTTTATGTGGCTCTCACTTTCAATGAGTTCCTTATGACAGTCTGAACTTGACTAATCAGAGATTGATTTGGATGCATTTGAAAATAAAATTTGCTCCTTTCATGCCTCCTAATATCAAAAAGACAAATGTTTCTCTAAGGAAAGAATAGTTCTATTACGAGAAAAGAAAGTGAGTTGTGAAAAACAGCAAGGTGTGCAACAAGTGGGGGAATCTGGAAACTGGAAAGAAACCAAAGAAAATATTGGCTTAAATTCTGCCGAGGTCAAGACTTTAATCTAGTATTGTAATCCAATAATATTAATTCTGCTCTGGATAGTTTCAAAGCATTCCATGTCTATTTTCAGCTGAAGGATACAAAATTTAACATGATATTATACTTTATTTTTCATTTAACAAATTATGTTTGTTTCTTTGTTGGTTCGTTCATTTATTTTTAGTACTGGGAGGTTGAACCCAGGACATCTCACATGTTAGGCAAGTACTCTACCACTAAACTGCCTCCTGGCTCCTTTTTTACTTCAAGACAAGGTATCATTAAATTGCACACGTTGCCTCTAGCCTTGAACTTGCAATCCTCTAGCCTCATGCTCCCAAATTGCCAGGATTACAGTTATGCACCATGGCACCTGGCTGTTTTTTGTCCTTAGATTTTTGGTTATCCCCACAAATATTTCTCACTATGGCAATCTAAAACAAAAATCCTTGCTAAAATGTCTTTGGATATTGTAAGGTGGTAAAAAACAAAATCCATCCAATACTAAAAAATTATAATGAGGAAGTTACTCAACTCAATATAGATAAAAAATAATTTATTTTATTTTTCACAATCCTACTCATTAAATAATTGTCTGATACTCCCTTTTAACTACAGGTCATAGAGTCACAGAAAAGAATAATTTTTATAAGAAACAGTAAACTAATTTTGATATCATTTATAAATGTTAATTGGTTACCAAAGAAGTGTATAAATCAAAAATCCAGAAATCTTTATGTCAGATACTGTGACAGCAAACATTTAATGATAAAATGACATTGAATTCTAGCCAAAATAATTGTGAAAAGTGCTATTTTTCAGTATTTTGAAAATATAATTTAAAATTTCCTAAAAGAGGTTTATTTGATTTTCTATTGCCCTAATTCTGTTATGAAGCCCCAGTCCAATAAGGTCATGCATTGATTATTCCCTTTCTTGAAATTTTATAGCCAAAGAAACAAAAATGAAAACACTGAGTGACTTGCTTTTTCAGCTCCTCAAAATATCAAAAGCAATTTGGTAATTCATCATACTTTGCCAATTTCACATACTTTGTCAATTTCTCCTTTAGTCTAGTATTCACTAATTAAACATACTTTCTCAAAGAGACCCAGCTCTCTGTAGCATAAATGCTCTGGAAAGTTTCCCTAAGAGCTCTGAGTGAAATAAAAATGCCTCTTTAATTGCATTTACAATGAGAGTAGCTAACATTTGATGACAGAAGGAATCATGCATTAACAAGGAGTTTTTTATTTCAAGATTTAATTTTGTCCTCAAAAATATACAGTTGTCTGATCTTTTCCTAGTGTAATTGAAACGGCTTTACTTTAAGTACCAATAATCTAATTTCACAAGATAGGTGGTGATATTTTGGTACCTGGGTAAATACAGAACTTATCTTGATGCCAGGAACAACCCTGAAAAACATTCTTGGAAGTTGGACTATGCCTGTCACTTCTTGCCAGTACCACTCACTGTGGAGTTTACGACTCCCATAACACACGAGAAGCAGCAAGAGATCCTGAGCTAATACTAAGAAGATATCACATAGATGGCATGTTAACATTTTATGTGTGGATTCTCCTGGCACTTTTGTCCCAATTCCTCTGTTGTCCACATCACCACTTGTGGTGAAGGCAATTGTCACTACAGAAAATTATAGGAATAGGTGAGTTTGGGATTTTGTTTTCACAAGTCAAACATTTCACATGATTTTCTTCTGGTAGATATTTTTAGTTCTCTGGTGAAAGTATACTCTCAGTTGGAAAATGGAGATAAACATTAATCTTTTGGACAGGCATAGTGGCGCAGGCCTGTAATCCCAGCACTTGGGAGGCTGAAGCGGGAGGATCACAAGTTCAAGGCCAGCCTGGGCTACATAGTGAGACTGTCAAAAAAAAAAAAAAAAGAACCAAAATAATAATAATAATAATCTTTTGTAACTACATATATGTATATATATATATCTATATATAGGTATATATATGGATATAGATATATATAGGTATAGATATATTTGATTAGGTTTTATTTCCAAAAAAAGAAATAAAAAGGAAAAATTCATCTTTATAAGTAGATTGGAGAAAATATTTCCACTATGGAAAAGGAAAAATAGGAAATAAGGATATGAACATGGTGATTTTATCTAAAACATCTCAAAAATACAGAAAGAAAACTGCATGTTTACCTCATCTATAGAAGCTAAAAATGTTGATATAGATATAGAATGGTGATAAATAAAAAGAGGCTGGGGAGGGGGTGTATGTGGTAATGGAGGCATAGATAAAGGGAAGTTGGATTTGATCAGTGCATGATTTATACATGTGAGGAAAATCACATTGAACCCTATTAACATGTGTAATTAATACATGCTAACCAAAACCAAAGTGCAATAGTTATTTTTTAAAATATATAGCTCAGTTTATATTAGTCTATTTCCATGTCTCTCCTGCTCTGTTCTTTGGCCTTCCTCCTTGGAATTATCTTTTACTCACTCTGAGTTCTTCACATTTCTTCTGATAAAACCTGAAAATCACAAGAGTATTTCAACCTGTCTTTTTCAGTTTCACAAGTAGGTCATACTTGGAGGTTCAGTTTACTCTGCTACTAAGCACTTAGTGGGGCTGGGATTTAGCTCAGTTGGTAGAGCACTGCGCTGCAGTCTCTGAGGTCCTTAGTTCAATTCCCAGCACCGCAAAAATGGGAGAAGGACCTGGCAATCCACTCTCAAGGCAATCCTGAAACAGTCAGCCATTGAAAACCCTATGAGGGTCGCTATGAGTCAGATACCGACTCGACGGCACACAACAACAAGCACTTAGTGGAGTCCCAATGCTATGTATGAGTCACTGATGGTTTTAGCCAGAGAAAGAAACACCTGGAGCATATGTCTCTGACAAAAATGATACCATACTAAAAGGAATTAGGTAAATTTCAGATCATATTGTGTTTGAAGCAATGATGGAAAATTCCAAATAAATATGCAACTTTGACTAGACATTCATATTCCAAAGATACCTACCAACAGCGGAAAGGGAAGTGAATACAAGGAATTTGAGTTAGTTCGAGTTCCAACATGAGTGGATCTTGAGATAAGATTTGATTCAAGGAAGTTTTTAGGAGATGATGTCAGGAAACATTTTCAAAGGTATAGCAAAACAACCAGAAGTCAGGCAAGGTGGCGCATGCCTGTAATCCCAGTGGCTTGGGAGGCAGAGGTAAGAGGATCGCAAGTTCGAGACCAGAGGCAGTCTGCGTAACTTAGCGAGACGCTGTCTCAAAAAGTGAAAAAAGTGAAAAAATGGGGGTGCAGCTCAGGGGTCCAGCACTTGCAAAGCATGCAGGCGTGAGACCCTGGGTTCAACCCCCAGTACCAAAAAAAAAAAAAAAAAAAAAGAAGAGACAACCATTTAGGACAGGTTATCCTGAAACTCACCTCTATAGAACACTGGAACTCAATCTTGCCAGGAAATGAGAGCCAGTTCAAAACACAGGTCTCAGATTTTCACTCTCAGAGAGCTAAAAGGGCTTGTGAATTTGTGCATCGACTACTTAACAGTTATTGTTTGAATTCTGCTACCAAGGGAATAATTTCTTCATACTTCTGGCTCAGACAGAAAGGAAACCCACATTTGTGCATAACCCTCAGGCAGAGAGACAGAACCTAGTAGATGGAAATTGGAAAAGGATGTAATGCGATGTTATAGTGATTGGGAAAATGGAACAAGACAACAATAGCCTCTGCCAGACAGACAGTGGGATACTGAGACCCACTTACACTGACACTCAGGAGCTGATTGTACAACTCTCTCCCCAAGTAGCCTTTTAGTGACTCCACATGAAAAGATTGATTTCACCTTCTGTGCGAGAATTTATACCACAGAAATCAGCAAACCCTATCTTTCCTTTCTTTCTCTTTTCTTTTCCTTCCTTCTTTCCTTCTATCCTGCCTTCTTTTTCTTTCTTTTCTTTTCTTTTACTTTTCCTTTCTTTACTTTTCTTTCTGTCTGTCTGTCTTTCTTTCTTTCTTTCTTTCTTTCTTTTTCTTTCTTTGTTTTATTCCTTTCTTTCTGCTGGTTGTTAAATACCTGCACACCACTGAAGCAATATCTATTAAATACTATAAGGGATAAAAAAGTACATATCAATTTTCTATCCAAAATACTACTACTATAGCCTGGGTAAGTTTTAATAAAAAGTGGTTTATTTTTGTATCACAGTTCCATAGATCCAAGATAAAAAGTTTTCATGTGGTGAAGGTCTTCTTGATCACAGAGTCCCAAGGTGATACATGGGAGCAAATGACAAAAGACAGGAAGTGCAGATGCATGTCACTTTTCTGGTCTCTCTCCCTCTTTCATAAAGCCACCAATATTCAATCATGCAGGCTTTTACCCTAATGACCTTATCTAAAATAACTACTTCCAAAGGCCCCCCCTCTAAACATCATACTTGGGTTCACTTGCTTTATATCTCCCAAGGGGAATTAAATTTCAATAGATTAACTCTTGAAGGATATGCTCAAACTATATTCAAACCATAGGAAAAACCATGTTAGATTATTTTTGTAAGTTATTTCACATATATTTCTATCCAACTTACAAAAATGGTCTTATAAAAACATTAGTTTTGGGTTGGAGGTATCACTGTGTGGTAGAGTAATTACCTAGCATATGCAAGGCCTAGGTACAATTCCCAGTACCACCAGAAAAGAAGAAGAAGAAGAAGAAGAAGAAGAAGAAGAAGAAGAAGAAGAAGAAGAAGAAGAAGAAGAAGAAGAAGAAGAAGAAGAAAAAGAAGAAGAAGAAGAAGAAGAAGAAAGAAAGAAAGAAAAAAGAAAAGAAAGGAAAATAGTTTTAATAAGTTTTGCCACTTGCTTGGTAATAAGTCTGTCGAAAAACAATTTTAACTTGTGTAGTTAAAATAAGTAATACCTTAAACAACTTCAAAAATGAGGAGTCAAGTTAGGCACAGTGACGTACATTTGCAATCCCAGTGACTCAGGAGGCTGAGGCAGGACAATTGCAGATTTGAGGCCAAAGCGAATTTGTGCAAGTCAATGAGACCCTGTCTCAAAATAAAAAATTAAAATAAAAATAAAAAGGGGGCTGGGACTATGGTTCAATGATGAAGTGCTTATCTAGTGTATGTGAGGCTCTTCAGTATAGAGGTTCAACCCCTCTATACTGAAAAAAAAAAAAAAAAAGCAGAGTCAGATAATGTCATTCTGGGTGACACTTTTCTAAATGCAGAGGTATTTAGGGAAGATGTATGAGGGCCATGATAGAAGAGTGAGAAGTTGCAAGAAACAAAGGTGGAAATGCAAGAGAGACAATGTAAAGACTCTGGCATCTAGGCTCCTGTAAGAGGATGGAAAGATAATTTGGTAAACAATACTTGGTATTTCTAAGAGACTGTTGGGCTTTCTCTGTGAATCTCTATAACATCAAAATGGTCCAAATTGGTGATCTAATATTAAAATGTCACTTTTTAATAATAATTTTATTAGTTAAGATTGTTTTCACCCAGAGTAATAATTTCAAAACTTCCTTCTCATTAGAACAGTTTAAAAATGGAAAAAAAATTAAAACTACTTTATGTCTTTCTCAGCATTTTAGCTAGGTATATTTTATAATTTCTCAATATATATGATTGCTGTAATTATCATTCTGATCTACCTACAATCATCACTAGAAGTCTATTTAGACAACAAAGGAAAAAATTATCTTTTCCATTTCATGTATTAGGACATTAGCTTGTGCAAGTAATAAACTCTTCTATGCCAGATTCCATGTTCCAATTATTAATGGATGTTTACAGTAGTTCCTCCTCATTTTGAGTTGGGACACACCAGCAAATGGAAGTCCCTGGAGCTTTACTCTATTCCTATAATTAAGGTAGATTCTACTTTGAGGAGCCAACTCTTTCCCAGTCATCTTTTGAGGGCCCTCCAACCTGGGGGGCTCATTTTCCAGCACTATATCTAACAGTGTTTCTCTACTATTCATAGGGTTATTAATAGCTAATTTTTTTGGGAGTGGGCTGCCAGGTCCTACTCCCTAGTCTGTCTTAGTCTGGAGACTCAGCTAAAACCTGTCTACCATGAGTGACCCTGCTGTTTGTTATGTGTAATACTGGCAGGATAGTTTTCAGCACCATAGCAACACACAAGCAGTACAGTCAACTGACAGACATGTAGGGTATACATAGCATGAATCTAGGAAAATTAGAAATTGTCAAAAAGGAAATGTAGTATATATATATCGACATTCTCAGCATCAGTGAGCTAAAATTGACTGGTATGGGCCATTTTGATTCAGATAATCATATGGCCTACTATACTGTGAATGAAAAATTAAAGAGAAATGGGGTTGCATTCATCAGAACAAAAGACATCCCAAGATTTGTCCTGAAGTAGAATACTGTCACCAATGGATAATATCTATATGCTTACACGGAAGACAAATTAATATGACTACTATTCAAATTTACACACCCAACACTAAGGCTGCATAAAAGACAGGGAAGATATTTACCAGCTCCTGTAGTCTCAAATAGATCAAATATGCAATCAGGATATAATGATAACTGCTGGTTACTGGAATGCAAAAGTTGGATAAAAAGAAGCCTCAATAGTTGGAAAATAATGGCCTTGGTGACAGAAATGATGCTAGAGATCCCATGATAGAATTTTGTCTGACCAATGACTTTTTCATGACAAATACATTTTTGACCAACATAAACGGTCTCTATACACATGGAACTCACCAGATGAAAAATACAGGAACCAAATTGACAACATTTATGGAAAGAGACAGTGGAAATACTCAGTATCAAATGTCAGAACAAGACCAAGTGCTGACTATGGAACAGACCACCAAATATTCAGATGCAGGTTCAAATTGAACCTAAAGAAAATTAGCACACATGACATGTACAAGAGCCAAGTATGATCTTGAGTATATCCCACTTGAGTTCAGAGACCATTTCAAGAATAGGTTTAATGCATGAGACACTAATTATAGAATACCAAATGAGTTGTGGCATGACATCAAAGATAACATTCATGAGCAAAGCAAAAGGTTATTTAAAAGACAGGAAAAAAGAAAAGACCAAATTAATTGTCAGATAAGACTGAAATTTGCCCATTGATGTTGGGAAGCTAAAGTAAAAAGGAGACATGATGAAGTTAAGGATCTAGATAGAAGATTTGAAAGAGCAGCTTGAGAAGATAAAATCAAATATTATAACAACATGTGCAAAGAGCTGGAGATAGAAAAGTACAAGGGAAGAACATGCTATTTTTTGTAAGCTTAAGGAATTGAACAAATTCAAACCTCAAGTGGCAATAGTGAAAGCTTCTACATGGAATATATTAAATGATGCAGGAAACACCAAAACAAGATGGAAGGAATACACATAGTCATTATCCAAAAAAGAATTGGTGGATGACCAACGATTTCAAGAAGTTGCATATGATAAGGAACCAATGGTTTTGAAAGACAAAGTAGAAGCTGCCTTGAAGCAATTGGTGAAACACAAGTCTCCAAGAATTGATAGAATCGCAAGGGAGATGTTTCAACAAACAAATGCACCACTGGAGGTGCTAATTTGTTTATGTCAACAGTTTTCAAAAACAACCACATGACCAACTGATAAGAAGAGATCCATATTTATGCCTATGCCCAAGAAAGGGAATCCAACCAAATATGGAAATGATCAAAAAGTATCTTTAATAACAAATACAAGCAAAATTTTACTAAAGATCATTCAAAAGTGACTGAAGCACTATATAGACAGGGAACTACCAGAAAATCAAGCCAGATTCAGAAAAGAGTGTGGAACCAGGGACATTATTGCTGATGTCAGGTGGATATTACCCAATAGCAGTGAATACCAGAAAGATGGGTGTCTATGTTTTATCAACTATGCAAAGGCATTTGACAGTGTGGATCATAACAAATTATGGGTAACACTGACAAACATGGAAATACTATACCACTTAATTATACCCATGAGGACTCTGTACATGGAACAAGAAACAGTCCTTCGAACAGAGCAAGGAAACACTGTCTGGTCTAAAGTTGAGAAAGATTTGTTTCAGAGCTGTTTCCTTTCAACATACCTCTTTAATCTCTATGCTGAGCAAGTAATCTGAGAAGCTGAACTTTATGAAAAGGAACGTGCCCTATGATGGGAAGAAGACTTATTAACAACCTGTGCTATGCCTATGATATAACTCTGCTTGCCAAAAGTGAGGAAGATTTGAAACATTTACTGATGAAGATAAAAAAACACAGCCTTCAGTATGGATCGTGCTTCAACATAAACAAAACATAAATCCTTACAACTGGGTCAGTAAGTAACTTCATGATTAATGGAAAAAAGACTGAGGTTGTCCAAGATTTTGTTCTACTTGGTTCTACAATCAACACCAGTGATGCATCAGTCAAGAAATCAAAAGACACATTGCACCAGGTAAAGCTGTTGTGAAAGATCTCTTTAAAGTGTTGAAGATGAAGGTGTGCCTGACTCATACTATGGTATTTTCAGTCACATCATAAGGGTTTGAAAGCTTGACATTGAATAAAGGAGATAGGAAAAGAATTGATGCTTTTGAAGTATGGTGCTAGAGACAAATATTGAATATACCATGGACTACCAAAAGAACCAACAGATCTCTCCTAGAAATGGTGCATCCAGACTGTTCCTTGGAAGCAAGGAGGGCTATACTGCATCTTACATATTTTGGACATGTAGTCAGGAGGAACTAATCCCTGGAGAAGGACATCATGTTTAGGAGAGTGGCAGATCAATAAAAACAAGAAAATGTACAACTAGATGGATTGACACAGTGTCTGCAACAACGGCTTTAAACATAAAAAAGATGTGCCTGGCACAGAATCAAGGAGTGTTTCATTCTATTGTATATAGGGCCACCATGAATTGGATCTGACTAGACAGCACCTAACAAGAACATGCCAGATTCTATTTTCTTGTTTAAACAAATCTTTATAATCATTAAATAAAAAATTTGACCATTCAGTTTTAATTAGGTAGAAACTAATGTTAGATTAAATTCAAGATTATTAATAAATGAAAATGATTGGTAGAAACTGAATCATTTCTAAAGTAGCTTCTATAAATTTAAATAAATTTAAACATGTGGGACACTATCTCCTCACCAGTCATTTGTATCTAATATGTACTACCTTCAAAAACATTCTGATTCTAAAATCACATTGTAATTGATACAAAATTATTTTTAAAAATCTAAATTTTAACATTACCTCTAAACTAGTACTTGGGACAATTAAATGCTCCAAAGGACCCATAAAGCCATAACTGAATTTGAGGCTTGACAGAAACTGGCATGGCATTCCCTACAAAATTTATAAAGCAGAATTATCAGTATCAGCAATAACAGCACCAAGAGGGACTAGTGACGGAGTGAGAAACTTGAACCCATCCCAGTGCAGTAGAACAGGCCTATAATCCCAGTGACTCAGGAGGCAGAGGCAGAAAGATTGCAAGCAGCCTGCATAACTTTAAGGAGACCCCGTTGCTAAATAAATAAATAAATGAATAAAATTAAAGGAGGGGCTGGGTATGCAGCTCAGTGGTTGAACACTTGCAAAGAATGAGACTTTAAGTTCAACCCCTAAGCAAAAAGAAAAGAAAGAAAAGAAAAACAACCCAAAAGCAAACAAAGAAAAAAGAAAAGAAAAGAAACAAAAGAAAAAAGGAACTTGAATTCAAGCTGCATAATTTACCTAGTGTAACTTATCTGTATAATAAAGTATATAAGACTCAGTAGCCAGTTCTTGAAAATTCTTTAGAAAGGATTAGGCACTGACCTTCCCTTAGGAGAAATGTTTAGCCTGAGGGTCTGAGTTTCATGTTTTACCATACTCAAAACTTATCTCTAAAAAAGCCCACAAATGTCAGTTATTCATCTCATTTTTCCCCTGGAGATATACTTTTTAAAAAGTTATTGATAAAAAAAATGATTTCCACTCCTGATCAGCTATACAGCAGTCTCCTTTGAATGAGAAAACATTAAATGTACTCAGCTTTCCACAGTTCTTTGAATGTGAATGGTGTGGGGGAGGTATTTCATATATTTAACTGAGATGAATTCAGTTCAAGGCACTACGTTCATTGCTAAAGAGGATTAAAAAAAACTGAGCAAGAACTGATTTAATTTTATTTAATATGATTTTGGGGGTATTTTGGGTGTGTGTAGAGATAAGATTTATTATAATCATCAACAGGATCTCAGAGTTTAATAAAAATTGAAGATCCTGTTGGTTAGATCTGTCAAAACAGAAATTAATTTTCAAAGTTCAGATTGTAAACTATCAATGTTCTTCATATTGGGTCTTGTTGAGACATCATCAGCTTAACTCAGAATATACTTATAATATCTTTTTCCCCATTTCAATTTTTATTTTTTCAGGGGTTTAAAATGCAATTATGAGATGGTGTATAAATCTTTGCATTACTGCTTGTAGTGTTATACAACTTGGACCATTCTTCCAATTAAAAACAAATTCTCAGTTAACACTAAGCTTTATCACCATTAGTTTGATTTGAACAGGAAGATGCTTCTGGATGAATTTAATGCCAGGAGAGTACTAAAGGCGCCCAGAAAATATAGAGAAACTAATTAAAATCTGATTCATATCCAGCCTTCCTTAATGCATACTAGCTCTTTTTATATATCTTTGTAATAAATTTATTAGATTAAATTAATTTATAATTGCCAGCACTCCTTTAACCTTTCTGCTTGATTGCTTATTTTTAGTCAGCTTGGCCAATCCCTTTCTCTCTCTCTCTCTCTCTCACTCTCATCTTTCTCTTCACTTAACCATGACTGCCACATTCTGGTTCAACCACTATCACCTTAAAGGAGAGGAAAAAAAATAAAGGCAAAGGATAAACAAAGACATAGACTAAAAAAAGATATGTGAGAGGCAACATAAATTAGACAGGTTACTTTTTAATCAGAAATAGAAATGTATACAGACATGAAGAAAGAAAAAAAGGAGGATTAAAAAATAAAACATAGCCAAAAATACCAAAAGAGCAAAGAAACAGTTCCTTCTTTGAATTTTGTTGCTGTTAATATTTTACATTTTGAGACATCTTCACAAACAGTAATTGTTGTTGTTGTTGTTGTTAGGTGCCGTCGAGTCGAGTCCGACTCATAGCGACCCTATGTACAGCAGATCAAAACACTTGGCCGATTCTGTGCCAGGCAAACCATTTTATTTATGTTTAAGCCCATTGTTGCAGACACTGTGTTAATCCATCTGGTGGAGGGTTTTCCTCTTTTCCGTTGACCTGCCACTCTTCCAAACATGATGTCCTTCTCCAGGGATTGTTCTCTCTTGACTACATGTCCGAAATATGTAAGACGCAGTTTGGCCATTTTTGCTTCCAAGGAGCACTCTGGTTGTACCTCTTCTAGGACAGATCTGTTGGTTCTTTTGGCAGTGCATGGTATATTCAATAGACGTCTCCAGCACCACAGTTCAAAAGCATCAATTCTTTTTCTGTCTCTCTTGTTCAATGTCCAGCTTTCACAACCATATGATGCCACTGAAAATACCATGGCATGAGTCAGACGCACCTTCGTCTTCAATGTGACATCTTTGCTTTTCAATACTCTAAAGAGATCTTTTGCCACAGCTTTTC